>PVJA010002026.1:0-77495 GCA_004027025.1 Myocastor coypus | reverse complement strand
CTGGAGGCACTACAAAGGCAGCACTTCTGGGTGTTGATGGTGATGGTGGGAAGCCAGCTTCTGGCTCAGTAACAATAATTCTGTGGGCCAGTTATCAAAGGGGTAGGGGCCTCAGTGCGGGGCGTGGGCACTTGGGCGTTCTGTGGGAGGCAATGAACTGCAATGGGACAATGAAGTCAGAGCAGCCGGTTTCCAGAAGACAACCCTGCTCCAGCCTGGGCCCACTGCAGGATGAGCTACGGAAATCCGCGGGACAAGTGCGAAATGCAAAGGCAGGGTCCTAGTTAAAAAGTATGAAAACCTCAAGAGTGACTGAAAAGCACTGAACCAAGTGTGGGCCTTTTAAATGTGAAGTCATTCCTGTTTCTTGGACTAAAGGGGAGACTGCCCATCTGTCCACCCATCCATGCACCCACAGTCCAGTTGTTTATCTCGCTGCACACTTATTTAACTATTCACTAGCTCACTATCCAACAGGTATGCCCAGGCCAGGAGCTGATAAGGATGCGAGTGATAGAAGTAGAGACAGCCCATGGGCAGTGCTCTGGGTTAGTAGAGGTCAGGGCTTCTCCAGAAGGTTTTTAAAGCTGAGGCCTGCCTCAATTCCCTGTTTCCTCCTTTTTTCATGTTCAGGGTCTAGAGGATCTCACTACGTAGATTGGATTTATAGTGATTATCCTGTTTGCAGCCTCCCAAGCGCTGGGATTATAGGCACACACCACCACACCATCTTCATTGCCGTCTCAGCGTGCCCCAGGGACAGGGCTGGCATGGCACTCCAGGCCTCGAAACGTAGTCCCTGAGCCTGCCTAAGCAGGCACTTTAGTCTGCTGAGCTATCTGGCTGGTCCCGCCATTTCCACTTATGCCTAGCCTCTGAAGTAGAGAAGTTGGTGGGGTCATAATTCTTGGGGTTCTGCTTTCCAGAAAATGAAAATAACCAGAACAGTTGCAGGGATGTGGTAAGAGAGCTGCATGGAGCCTGGGTGGGCCCTCTGGGGTCTCTGGGCAATCCCCTCCCTTCTCTGCTCTTTACATAAGAGGAAGCATGGCCAGAACAGAGAAGTGATAGGCCCCCAGTTTCTGTGGCAGGAAACTACTCGGGGTGGAGATGGGATCTCATCTTTCATAAAGGTGTCTTCTTTGCTCCTCTCCAGCCTAAATCTACCCCCAGCCCCAGCTTCACCCTAGTGAGGCTTGTAGGCTAAGTCTGGGGTACAGGTGGAGCTGGGCCTCTCCAGGTCTTTAGGCAGTGGGGAAGTCTCAGCGCACAGGGCAGGCAAAGGAAAGCTCGGATCTGGGGCTCCATACCACCACTCACAATCTGCACAGCCTCCACCCTAACCCCTCCCCTTTTTGGAGTTCAGTTTCCCACCTATAGAAGAGGAGGCGTCAAATCAAATCAGATGATGCAAAACCTCTTTTCATCTCTGACATGTGGGAAACTTCCCAACCTCCTGGCCCTCTCAAGGGATGGCCCCTTCCAATATAGGATGGAGAAGCTGGCATCGCTGGCAGATGAAAGGTTCAGGGACCTGAGATATCAAACAGCCCTTATGCAAAGCAGGAGCAAGGGTAGCAGTGCAATTACAGTAGTACACTTTGATTTCAAGCCTCCTGCACCATGCTGGGCTGGGCTGCCCTGAAAGGCACCCTGGGAGATGGGCTGAGGTGCAAGTTGAGGGGCTCAGGCAGCTCTTTTACTGACTGGGTCTCAAGAGAGGGGAGGGCAGGAGGTGGGCATCCTACTCTGGACATATCAAGCGTGTGGATTCCATAGCCACACCCAGACCTGGCCTGTGTCCTTTCTTTCCCTTGCAGCCAAACTCTTCTGTGGCTCCAGCAAAAGCCTTGGTTTCTCCCCAAATCAGAGCCTCTTAGGCTTGAAAGCTCCAGACGGGGAAGGCACCTAAAGGACCACACCCCACCCCAATAGGCCCTCTTTGCCTCAGGATCCAGGGATCTGGGCTTCTAACCCCTGCAGGAGCATGCCCTTGGAGTCTCTGAGGAAGGTCTGCTCTAATGGTTAAAAAGCTCCTCCTTGTTATTGCAGGTTCAAGTTTTCCATTAGCAGCCATTGATCCTGACCTCTTTCTGTAATGTGTAGAGAAAATGTAAGAAAAACTCCTTTCATTGTGAAGTTAAATATGCATGATCCCTGCCTGAGTACACAGCAGGGCTGTGCAGCTGCCAATCTGGGCTGATGGGGCTTGTAATCCTGGAATTGTTTAGAGCTGGGAGGGACATAGGGATCCTCAGGGTCAACCTCTTTGTTTGATGACTATGACAGGATGAGGCCCAGAGAGGGACCAGCTTGCCTACATCACATGGCTCTAGGGCACGGGGTCCCCAGAGCTGAGGCTTGTCCTCAGAGTATACACTGGGTCCCCTGGTCCCCACCCAGCCTTGCATCATGGGGCTCAGGAGGCACAAATCCCAGCTCCTCTACTTCTTAGCTATGGGACTCTGGGTAACTGACTTACCCTCTCTGGGCATCTCTTCATCAGTAAAGTGGTGAGCGTATCTACACTTTGAGGTTATTGCAATGATTAAATCAATCCACCAAACATTTATTAGGAACTTCTTGAATGCCAGCAGGTTCTAAGAGCTGAGGGCTACAACAGTAAGCTGCGAGGTAATGGACAAACAAAATTAAAACGCCCGTAGCAAGTGCCGAGAAAGGGTTGGTTCTCATTAGATCACCCTGCCCACACTCCAGCAGGTGAGATGTCACAGCTCTGACATTGGGGTGGGACCACCCCCACTTTCGGGGTCTGTGGACGAAGTCCTATTCTGAGGACCCACTGTCATAGGGTTCTCAAGTTTCTCCAAGAAATAGGTGGGCATTTCAGGGGTCTCTAGAGCCCCTCTCCTTCCTTCCCTCCGCAATGCACCCTGCAACCTGTCCTGAACAAAGTACCCACGGCCCCTACTTGCAGCCAGTAAGCAGCTGGTCACTAGGCTACAATATGAGCTCTGCCCCAAGGACAAAGTAGGCCTTTAGAATGTCCCTTCAGGGCAGAGGCCTTTGTGGGTTGCAGGCCATTCTGCAGCGAGGTGGTCACATGCAGGAGGTAACAAGCAACTCCCTTTATTATCAGTGGCTCCAGGTTCCAATGCTGAAGTACAGGGATGGTGCCAAGCACCTTAGCCATGCTGGGACCTCATGCAGTCCAAACACTGCTCTGCTGCTCACAGAGGGGCCTAAGGCCCAGAAAAGCAAAACACTGGCTGAGGGTCCCATGGTCAGCCCGAAGCTGCGTCAGAGGTGCCCCACAGTCAACCGATACCGAAGCCAGGTACTACTTATCCTCCATACCCACTACTCTCAGATATGAAAGTAGCACAAGAATCAACATGCAGGGCTGAGATTGGCCACACTGTGGCTTTCAGTGGAGCCAGGGTAGACGACGGGCCTGCTGATTCTGAATCCACAGTGCTTTCTGCTGCTGGCCTCGCTTGCATCTGTGGACAATTACAAACCCCAGCTCTGCTTCCCAGAGCAGGCAGGTTGTCTGATAACTACTGTCCAAAAGGAAAGTGCTGACCAGATGGCCCCCTGCCTCTCTCAGGGCCTCGCCAGGTCGGGTGGGC
This sequence comes from Myocastor coypus, assembly GCA_004027025.1. NCBI lineage: Eukaryota > Metazoa > Chordata > Mammalia > Rodentia > Myocastoridae > Myocastor > Myocastor coypus. The sequence goes on along the minus strand of PVJA010002026.1, from coordinate 73,902 downwards.
CTTACCGCAGTCAGACCTGAGGCTGCACTTTGGGCTGAGGAACGTACTAAGGTACACGATTCACAAGCAGGCTGGAGAGGATGGAAGCTAACTGCTGACCAGAAGCAGCTCCCTGGCATGCAGGATCCTGCCTGTGGATTCCGACAGATTTCCATCTAAATGCCAGTTCTACTAACTGCGTGGCCCTGGAAACTCACTTAGCCTCTGTGTGCTTCTGGAAAATGGGGTAATAACATCAGTCTCAATCTGGCTCGCAGGATTCCAAGGGAGGCACCATACCTGACTCTGTGCCTGCGTGCAATGGGTGTCAGCAATGGTGACCACACTGACCGTTTGCCTTCCAATGCTGTGGGTACAGGGTCCCCTGCCTAGAGACAGAGGAGGAGTGGATAACATCAAGACATCTTGTTGGAGGCTCTGTGCACTTTGGGGGTTGCAGAGGCAAGCACACACCTCTGTGTCCTTCTCCCTTCTAATACAGAAAAATACAGCCTGGAACAGTCAACTGATGATATTCTGGAAACAAGGCAGGAGGCCACCCGTTCCCTTCCCTCAGCACATTTCCTATCCTGGAACTGACCCAGGGCTGGGTATTAGAGGCAGAACACAAAACAACGAACCCCAGAGCATGAACAATCTCTGCTGTGCACACAGAATAGGAGGAGGGGACGGTCAGCAGCAAGGCTCCAGCATGGAGTGTGAGTGCCAGGCCAGCACCAGAAGGCAGGAGGAACCTGGGAAGGCTGCCTGGAAGAGATGGAGTGGCAGGGGCCTCGCCAGAAGAGTGATAAGGAAGGGCATTCCAGGCCGAGGGATGGGGTGAGTACGTGCCCACAGCAGGATGACACGAATTCCTTCTGAAAATTCTGGAACAAATTTAGGAACAGCAAGGCCAGGTCTGGAGTGGAGGGCCAGTGGAAGCTTGTAACTTCTCCAGGCTCTGCCACTTGCTAGCTGTGTGGCCATAATTCTGTGACTCAAAAGCAAAAGAAGGAATGAAGGCAAGAGCTCTCATTCTGAGGCTGCAGGGAGACACCTCACACGCAAAGCAGAGGAGAGCACAGCCCTGTGTCTGGTGCTGCCTGTGAGTGCTACGGACCCAGACCCGGACAGCGGTGAGTGGCCATCAGTGGCAGCCACTGTGAGGAGCCAGGCTTTCCACAGGCACTGGGAAGCCACAGAAAGTCTCCATTGCAAGGTTGGTGACCAGATGCGTGCTTTAGGATGGAGTGGCAAAGGGGCTGAGCCCAGAGGAGGGACAGAGAAGGGAGGTCTGAGCAACCCCTTAGGACAGACAGAAATGGCTCAGCTGCAACCTTCCTCATGGAGGACCCCTGGAGTTGACCTCTCAGTCCCAGGCCCTCAGCTGTAAGATTGCTAGGTCCTTGCTGAGAGGCCCCCTTCACGCAGAACTTTCCCAGTATCTGGGGTTTTGGAAGGACATCTTAGGAATCTGGAAAATTTGCAAGCCCATTTAAATCCCCAAAGGTTGCCTGCTGGCTGACTGGCCTAAAGCCAGTCTGATTGTTAGGAGCAAGGCTCCAGCCAAGGGACAGGGGCTACAGCCCCGAGGTCCCCCATACCAATGGGTCCCTTTCTATGTCCCCTGTCAGGTGCCTCATTTTCTCTCTCCGGCCCCTTCCAGCTTTCTCCCCCCATAAGCCTCCACTGCACACCCCAAAGTCTGTCTTGGTGATCTGACTCTGAGTTGCTCTGAGAGCAATCCCAGGTTTTTTGAACAGGACAGGGGCAGCAGAGTTGACGGCAGCAGCCGCCCAGCCCTGGGGGAGAAGGAGAAGGCTGGTGCCTCCAGCCCTGACACGACTCAAAGCCAACCAGTCACCTCCCATCTGGTTTTGTTAAAAATATTTCCCTTTTTTTTTTTTTTTTTTTTTTACCTACCCAAAGAGGCATGGGCTGGGGCAAGGGAATAGGGCAGAGGGCCAGGGGTTCCCCACCCTCCCTGCACTTACTTTGTTGTTGATGGAGTCTGGTGTGGGCATTGTCCCAGGTTGTGGGCTGTCACCCACTCCAGGAAGTCTTCCCTACTGCTCTTTCCTTGCTATCAGAAAGACTTCACTGGGCCCAATACAGGCAACAGCTGGGCAGAAGGGCAGCGGGGACAATCCCAGGCTCCCAGAGACGCGGGAGGACAGAGAGGCTGCTGCAGGCAGGGCGAGCAGTGGCCAGCCTGCCTCACTCCCAAAGCATCCTTTGGGAGGAGCAGAGCTGCCAGGAGGGGCCGCCCTGGGTCTGGCCGTGCGTGCCGGCAGACTGGCGGGTGCAGGGGGCACGGGCTGCGGACCCTGCTAGTCTGAGGGGCCAGCTCTCCCCGGTGATCTCCTGACTCCAAGTTGCTCACAGAGTGATCCCAGGTCCCAGACTGGGCTGGCAGGGACTGTGGGCGTGGGCAGCCCCTGAGCTCACACCACCGTAGGCTTCCCTCCCCCACCCCCCTACTTTGGGGGAAAGGCTGTAGGGCGGCCTCTGATTGGCCCAGATGGGGAGGAGGGGGGCGGAGGGGCCCGGAGTGTAGACGCGTGCGTCTGTTTTCAATTTCAGGTTTTTCTCTCCCTCTCTTTTCTTTTCCCTCAAGTTTCTTGTTTTTCTTCCTTTTTTCCCTCTGTTTGCTCCCTCCCGTCGCCCGCTCTCTCAGGATATGAGGGGATGTTTAGAAATTCCACAGCCCACGCCGGCCACTGAGTCACTTTTACTGAAGAGTGGCCCAGCTTTGCTTGCTTGATGCCTGCCTCTGGCTGCAGTCTCCTCTGACCAGGCCGCCTGGGGAAGGGACACGAGGGTCCTTTCTTTGTGCCTCAGTTTCGCCATCTGTAAGAGAGGCTCTGAGGCTTCAGCCAGCATTCATTCATTGGCATGAAATGTTAGAGCACCTATTGTGTGCTGGACGCCACACAAGTACCAGGGACACAGTAGTAAGACGCTGTCCAGGGGCAGAGGCACGCGCTGCGCTGGGCAAGCAGCAGCCTCAGGAGGGCAGGGGCCTGAGGCTGCACTCACCAGCCGGAGACCTGAGGGAGTCCACACCTCTATGGCAGGGACCTAGTTAGAGGCTGCTTTTACTGCAAGCTCTGATTCTTCACTTGGACCCACAGCTGTCTTTGTTACCTTAAACTTTGGGTCAGATTGCTGCTCAATTCTGCATAAAAAGCATCAGTGCAATGTAAACACTGGTCAACTAGTCCTAAATTCACGGGACTTCCCTCGTCCCCCTAAAGGCCAGGGCCTCCAAGATCAGGGTAGCTGTTCCCAAGAGTTCAGGTGGGTCACTTGGGATGGGAGCCAAGGCCTCTCCTTAGACAAAGCAATCATCTCCTGATGGAGACTGAATTGTCCCCTACAGCAAGCACAACCTTCCGGAGACCCAACGGTCGGCCAGACTACACAGGCCCAACTTCTGACTGTGCTCACCTCCTGCATCCTGCCTTCTTCTCCTAGAGAGTCCTGAAGCTCTTATTAGCACCCTGAAGACAAGGCTTGGGACTCCAGGGGCCTGCTTCTTCCCAGTCTGGCCACACTGATTAATAATGTGGTCTCAGTTTATTTTATTTAATTAATTTATTTATTTATTTATTTTTGTCTTTTTGAGGCAGGGTCTCGCTATGCAGTTGAGGCTGACCTTGAGCTCACTTTTGTAGCCCAGGCTGGTCTCGAACTCACACCAATCCTCCAGCCTCAGCCTCCCGAGTGCTGGGATTACAGGCATGAGCCACCACGCCCGGCTCTGTGTTCTCAGTTTATTTATGGCACTGGGGCTGGAACCCAGGTCCTCACTCTTGCTAGGCAAGACTCTACCACTGGGTTGCACTCCCAAGGCAACGAGTGCCTTTCTTACTGCCCCTTCACTCACGTTGCTGTTTGGATTTGAGGTGGTGGGCACTAAGCCCCTTCTGTCGTGATTCTCCCAGACCGTCCCTGGAGCCGGGCACAGGGAACCCTTCTAAAAAGAGGTGGCGTGGAAGAGACAGAAAGAGCCTTCATGATGACTTGTTCTTCAGGAGGAGAAGCTGAGGCCTAGTGGCCCCTAGGCATGGAGAGGAAAAGCAACTGACCCAAGGTCACCTAGCACACTTCCTCACACTCCCAAATGCTCCTTGTAGCATCAAGGCCCTTGGGGAACCAAGAAGAGACTGTTTGTGCTGCTATACAGGGAAAGAAACTGAGGCCAAGAACAATAGAGCGAGCTCCCCAGGCTCATGCAGCAACAGCTGAGCTGGGACAAGACCGGATTTTGTGTACCGCAGGATAGAAGGGGCCCAGGTCACCTTTATGGAGCCACGTTCCAGGCCAGAGTGCCCCATCCTACCTTCTTCCTAGGTTACCCTGTGGCTCTTTTATTCAGTCACTCAACAAGGTATTTTCCAGTATCTATAATCTTCCAGTTCTATCCCCCACCTCCTTCTCCTCTGAGTTTCAAGGCCTCCTTCAGGGAGCCTGATTGGTTCTTCTCTTCCACCTGTACCTTCTTAGCCCAAGAGACATCTGGACATAGGACATAGAGTTTTCCCACCTGATTATGAGGGAAAATTAAGCTGAGTCACAGGAGGAAATTCAATCCCAAAGGGGGAAGACAAGTGTCCCAAACTACTCAGATACAGCCTAGCTCCTCCCACATTACCCTCTGTACGTCTCTCGCCCCCTGTTCCGCCTCAGTTCCCCCAAGGCCCTGGGACAGAGATTCCACGCTGGAATAGTAATTTATCTCCTAGTCCGTTTGGGGGCTTCTGCCTATAGTTGGGGTTGGGCCACCAGAGGAAGAGTTCTCAGGCTAGCCCATGATGAGTCTTCCTGGAGAGGGGGCCTGGGCCAGGGCTTGGTGGCAGCAGGATCACAAGGGAACATGGAGTGATCCCACAAACCACAGGGTTAGGCTGCCCAGGGGTGTTGGATCCACTCAATCAAAAAATCCCAACTCCCTGCTTCAAGCTCCAAAACTGCAAAAAAGAAAGGGAAGGAAGAACGTGGAGGGAGGGAGGGAGGGAGGGAGGCAGGGAGGGAAGGAGGGAGGGAAGGAGAGAGAGATCTCCCTCCCTAACATTTTCCTTAGCCAGCCACCACCATGGAGCCACTGCTGTAGCCAGGACATCTCTGGGGAAGCAATGAGTTTCAACCTCCAAAGAAGTTATTCTAGAAGTGAGGACACCTAGGTTTGGACTTGTTGGCAGGCCTTGGAGGTGTCTCTTGTCATGACCCAGCCTCAGTTTCCCCACATGTCCCTCTGAAGCTAGGCTCATTATGGGGGAAGGTCCTGGGATGCCCTGACTGTGATTGGCGGGGGAGAAGAGGTTGTCAGTTGTCGGGGCCCAAGGGCAGGAGCACAGCAGGGGGTGCCTGAGATGCAGCACAGAGGGGAGGAGGAGGTTGAGGTTGGTGGTAGCTCCCCCAGGGCGGAGGGGTTGGCGGCTGCCATTTCCGGCCAGCCCAGCCATCCGGCTGGCCCATCTGGAATCACTTAGCCCCTACCACCATTAACCCTTGATGGGCAGTAGGGCTGTTTCTCCTCTTCTCAAAGTAGGTGGGAGATGTGGAACTCTACCAAGCAGCAGGGTCTCTTGCCAAAGCTGGAACAAGTGAGGAGGGAGTCATGACTGCACAAGTTCCAGAGCCAGAGGCAGTGCTTGGGGTCAGGGCCAGCTTCTCCCATGCAGCTGTGTGGCCTTGTGCAAGTCACTTGAGTGCTCACGTCCATTTCCTCCTCTGGAAAACCATGATTCAAGGACTAATTCATGGGAGATATTTGTACCAAAGCATCTCTGCACTGTGGGCTGCCAGGCCTCTGAAAGCATGGGCAGTGGACAGGGCACGTGGATGGTACAGTATTGTTGTGCAGGGGTGGCCAGCCTGGCCCTCGCCTCCTGTGGACAAAATCAGCCGTGAGCATTAACTGTCTAGCCTGGGGCACTGAGTCTGGCCATGACACTTCTATCCTGGGGAAGGTTCCTTCAGTGTGAAGGTAGGAACCCTGCCTGTGGCCCACTTGAGGCAGTGCAAGAAGCCCTGCCCTCAGGCTCAGCCACAGCTCCCCAAGGCATGGTGGCACACTCCAAGGCTAAGAGCCTAGCTCTGAGGTTAGCTGACCCATCCTAAGCTCCCACCTCCTAGCTGTGTGGCCTGGGACATTCAGGCTCTACACTCTCCAAGCTCCCTCTACATCTACTTCCTAGGATTACAGAGAGGCCTGACTAAACCATGAACTCAAACATTTTGTGCAAGCCCTAGGACAGACCAAGAAGGGCAACCGATCCTCAGCTGCGGCCCAGAGCTGCTGTCATAGAAGTCCAGGGCCAGGCTGGAGGAACGCTCACCCAGCCCGCTTACTTTATAGCCAATGAGTTGGCCATGGCCGGTGATGGCAGTCGCTTAGACCATCATTTGTGCAGTGTCAGCGGCACACACGGAGTACACCTGAAGCCTCTGTCGGGACTCTTGGCTGTGGAGGGAACCAGGCTGAATGGATCCTCTCCTGAGACCCCACCCACGCCTGCCAGAGCCGGAAACAGTAGCTCTCAGGGGGTGGGGGCTTGGGCCGGAAGGGAGCCTGAGTGGGAGAATTCCCAGGGGGCTGGCTCAACACAGCAGGCGGGTCTGAGGCTGCGCATCTGGCGCTCCCATGCTCCCACAGCTGACCCCTCTACAGGGTCCCTGAGTGGGGGCCGCAGGAGGGGGAGCAGCACACATGTCCCTGGCATTGGCACAGTCATCTTGGAAATTAGAACTAGAAGAGCCCTTTAAATTTTCCCATTGTACAGGCATGGAGATTGAGGCCTAGTGAAGGGTAGCTGCTTACTTGAAGTTCACAGAGAGGCGGGCTGCAGCCCAGAGCCCCTCCCCCACTCAGTGTCCTTCCGCTCTGCCACTCTGAGCAGTGCAGGTTGGCCCTTGTGCCTGCAGCTGAGAACCAGAGGCATTGAGTAGGAACCTCCCCCACCTCCTGGAAGCCTAGCATTGTGACCATCTGAGTGGGCAGAGGGGCCACTGGGGGCCTCGGGCCACATTCTCCCTGGGATTCCTGGCATTGCTCTTACTGGCTCAGGCTGCAGCCACTGAGGCTTGCTAGGATGCCAAAAGCTCTGGATGCTGCCCACTCCCCTCAGCCAGCACCTCTGCTGGCCTCTATCTTGGTGCCAGGGGCCACACGGGACCTTATGATACTCTCAAAGATCAGCACAACAGCAAGGCTCTTGGAGGCCACGTATTTCTCCCTCACTGGGCATGCTGGGGCTTACAGTTCAGAGAGGGACAGAACCTGCCTAAGGGCACCCAGCAGGTCTCAGAATGGGGCCTGTCACTATAACTCCCAGACTATTGTATCCAGTTCTCCTACCACCCATCCATGCTACAGCACTTAACTGAACACCTGCCATGTGCCTGGCCTGCCTATCCCTATACAGGTCACAAACACCGAGGAAAGCACAAATTAATAAGAAATAGTGATGACTATGATAAAAGAAGGTTGAACAGATAGGAGTTTTGTTCAGGTAGGCACTGCTCCCCTGGGGAAGAAACACCTCGGAAGAGACCAGAGTGAGGCCACACACAAAGAAGGAGCAGGGGTGGGGGACAGCGCTGGAGGCAGAAGGAACCTGCAGGAGCATGGGTGCTAGGAAGACCTCGGTGCGTTTGAGCAGAAAGAAAGAAATGGCGGAGGCCAGCATGGTGTCTCTGACCTGTACTGCCAGGCACTCAGGAGCTGCAGCAGGAGGAGGGGAAGTTTAAGGCCCGACTGGGCAACTTAGCAACTCAGTGGAACGAACCAACCGTCTTAAAATTCTGAAAAGGCTGAGGGGGTTGAGGAGATAACTCAGAAGTATAAATAAGTGCATGCCTGGCAAGCATGAGTCCTGAGTTCAATCCTGGTACAAAAAAAAAAAAAAAAGAAAAGAAAAAAAGAAAAAAAAAAAAGCAATGCGGAGGACATAGCTCAGTGGTAAAGCATTCAGAGCAGCAGGCCTTGAGTTTAATCTCTAGTAACAATAATAATAACGAAAGGTTAAGGCAGAACAGTATATAACATTGCAGGGGCAGTAGGGCTGGCCATCCAGGTCTTATGGGTACAAGAGTCTGCCTTTTATCCAGGGGCCACAGCAAGATTTTCAGCAGGTGATGGGTTGGGAACTGTTGGTGCCTATGGGCAGTGGGCTGAGGGGCGGGGATAGGAGGCCAGTGGCCTGGAGGTGGTCGTGGACAACCATGGACAGAATGTCACTGCACCGGTCCCTACCCAGTGTCCCCCCCGAGAGGCTGCAAGAATGCAGCCTCACAGGGAGTTAGAATGGAGGCCCCTGTACCTGCTACAACCACCAACTTATTCTGTGAGCCCCTCTTTAAAGCCCTGGCTTCGGCATCTCTGCAGAACAGGTTGGCTGTAGTGCTCTTTTGACGAGGACATTCCGTGTCCCAGTCCCGGTTATAGCCTGCTTTCTGTCACCTAGGTGTCTGGCTACTAGAAGTCTGCCCCATTCCCGTGGCTCCCTCCAGGCCTCAGATACTACCTGAGAAGAAACACAGAGTTCTCCTATAGTTCCCGGGAGTGTCAGCAGGTGGCGTGCTCAGCCATTGGAGTGGGAGGAGGAAAGGTGTTGGGCAGAGGGCCGGTCCGGAGGGCAAATTCCTGGAAGAAGCACAGAGTGCCTTTTGAGGCTCATGGCTCCCCACTGGATCTGGGCAGGGGAGCAGATCCCCCTTGCCCTTCCGAAATGGAAGCAAGGATTCAGAGAGAGGAGTTAACTTGCTCAAGGTCACACAGCGAGTTCAAGGCTTGGGCAGACCTGCCCCCACCTCACAGCATCCCCAGTCTAGAGAGCTCAGGTGGTGCCCAGTGGGGCACTGCCCACCTGAGGCTAGCCCTGCTGCCCACTGGTCCTGTGGAGCAAACTATTTCCAGCAGAATGGTAAGCCCTTCCTGGACCATAAACCCAATTTTAAAACTAAGTTATCACTGTGATCTTTATGAGGCCGTAGTAGCTGCACCCCGCCCCAAGAGGCCCTGGCCAGTGTGTGAGAGCAGCATGGAGGGAGGGCTTCCAAGGGAGAGGGGACCTCCCCACCCTGGAGCCGGAGAAAGGAGGGGCCCAATAAACAGCCACTCCCAGAGATAAGGGGCTGTCCAGAGGAAGAAGTGCTCCCGGGGATGGGGCAGGGACTTCTCCGTGTCACACCATCAGTAGAGGCAACCGTCCCTAGAGGGCATGTAGAGAAGCTGAGGCCCAGGGGTATAGGGGATATGGTGGTCACAGGGCAGGGTTGGGAAGGACATGCCCACCTGGGGGTGTCAGCAAGGTCACCGGGTCTTTTGGAGAGGGCTGCTGAGGACTCTGATGGGGAAGTCTCCAGCAGGGCAGGGGGAGAGTAGAGGTTCCTTTGCATGAAGAACCCAGAGGAGGAAGAAGAGGAACTAGCTATTTGCTTAAGCAAAATCCAGCTAACATGAGTGGAAATAGGGAAGCATACACAGGGTCATGATCCTGTCCTAACAGGCTGTCCTAATAGGCCAGCTCAACTATAGGAGAGAGAGAGAGAGAGAGAGAGAGAGAGAGAGAGAGAGAGAGAGAGAGAGAGAGAGAGAGAGAGAGAGAGAGAGAGAGAGAGAGAGAGAGAGAGAGAGGGGGGGGGAGGGAGAGAGAGAGAGACACAGAAACTTGGAGTTGCTGTGTGGCTTCAGGCAGTTGGCTTCACCTCCCTGAGCTCTGGCTTCTTCTGCAAAAGAGGAAGACCATCAACTCTGTCTCTCTGGGCTGTGCTGTTGTGCTGTGGAGAGACAGAAATAACAGATACAGAGGGGCCAACAAAGATATACACACAGCAGGATGTCATGATTACTCCAGAGGTAAGGGCCAGTCTCTTGCCTGAGAGATGCTGCCCAAGTGCCCTGAGCTTGCAGTCAGATGATTGAAGGTGGTGAGTTTGCGGAAATGGTGGCAGCTCCCCTTACCCAGGGATGTGCCTGCAGAGAGGGAGGTGCATGCCTTCTGCAAGGCACAGCACTGAGAGCGCCATGGAGCAGCGCCATGCTCCAGGCTCCTGCGTGTGCTCTCTCCCCAATCAGGAAACAAGTCCGTGCTCTGCACAGAAAGTCCCCAGCTACTCAGGCTGTCTCTCAGCTGTCACCGGAGGAGTCCTGGACCCTGCTTGGCCTCCTCCATGCACCTGGCACTCAGGAATCAGTTTGTCTGATCTAGGGGAGCACACGGCCCAGGCCCTCGAGCCTCTGTTCCTAGTGACCCTTAGCCCACACACCACTGCCCTGATCCTGGCCACAAGTCACTTCTTCCTCTCTTGCCTCCCCCATTCCTAGACCTCGCTGAGAGGCTACTTTACCTTTACTGTGATTCCTTCATTCATCCCTGCCTTCCCGCCACCCAGGCACCCAGGCACAGGACCTCCTCACGCCCTGAGCACAGGCTCAGCCCAGGGGAGGTGTCCAAAGAACCCACGAGTGAACGAATGAATTGCTCTCCCTGTCCCTAACCCTTCAGCCCACTATCTAGGTCTGATTTCTCATCCTCTTGGAAACAGAGGGCACAAACCTCCTCCTCTCCCTGGGATCCCTGACTGAGGACTTCCTGTGAGGGTCTGCTAGTTGTCTGTGAGAGCCCATTTCACCATAGAGGATCCTCCCAAGAGCACTTCCCCAGGTAAGAGTGGGCCCCAACCAGTGCCAGCAGCTTCGTCTCTTGGGCCCCAGGTCCAGCTGGTCCCCTCCCAGCCTACTCTTCCTCCAGTTCTAGTAACCAGCTCAGAGAGTAGACAGAAGTCCTCTGGGGACTTCTCTTCCTCAGTGTGCCTTTGATTTCTCTGGAAAGGCTGGTTCCCCCACAGAACTCCAGATCCCTCCTGAGAAAAATTTCTCAAAAAAAATGTGCTCACTTCCTGGCCTTCCCTGCTTTAGCAGCTTTGTTTTTCCTTGTTTTTCTTTCTGTCACAGAGGATTGAAACCAGGGCTTTCCACATGCCAGGCAAGAGCCCTGCACTGAACTACATCCCCAGCCCTTGTCACTTGTTCGTTTTGAGACAGGATCTTGCTAAGTTGTCTAGGCTGAACTGGAAATTGTGATCCTTCTGCCTCAGCCTCCCGAAACACTGGGATTCTAGGCATGCACCGCCACACCTGGTTTTCCAGGTGCTCAGCAAGGGCATCAACAATGCAGGCAGTACCACACGGAGGCAATTAAAACTGCCAGGGGGCCCTATCTACTACCCATGGATCAGGGCTCTGGCATCCTGAGTCATACAAGCCAACTACTAAAAAATGTCTGAATCAATGGGAGTATTTTGAATGAGAACAGTGAGTTAGGTAATACCCAAGAATTTGTGTTCATTTCATTAGATGTGACGATGACATATTATGTAAGAAAGTGTCCGTGTTTTAGAGATGCTTGCTTAAATATGTAGGGGTAAAATGACATGCTGCCTGGAATTTGTTTTAAAACACTTTATGGAAAAGGGAGGGAGATAAAAATAAGTGCCACAAAATCTTGACAACTATTGGAGTCTGGTGGTGGATACCTGTGGGTTTATTATGCAGTTCTACTTTTGTGTATGTTTGAAGCTTCTTAATAATCATAATAAAAGGGTAGAGAATCATCAAGAGAATTTGTGGGAAGTTTCCCCGGATGTTCTCAGGAGGCCCTCCCCTTCCCTCCTCCCCCCACACCCTTGAGAAATTTCTCCGGACCCCAAGCAAAGCACCACTGGCATTCAGGCTCATGTATGTGCATCTTCCTGGGGGAAACATCCATCGCTTTCATTGCAGACTTTGGGGTCGTGACCTCTTTCTCCACCCCTAAAGAGCACCCTACCTTAAGACAAGATTCTGTTTGAAGTTAACATTGCCCCTCTTCACCTCAAGCTGGTAGGTCGATACACAGCCAGTCCCAAGATGGGTGGGTGTGAGCCCTCTGCTTCTCCACCTGTGAGCTGGGATCGACGGTATGCACCCACAGCGATAAGCAGGATGGGGCGCCAAGGCCACCAGGCCCAGCGAAGCTCAGGCGGTTCCCACGCGTGGCACTGCCGTGACCCTCGCTCAGAACGCGCCCTCCGCGCCTCCAGGCCCTGGAAGCCCTGGCCAGTCCACCTCCCGCTTGGGGAGGCAATTTGTCTCCTTTTGAACCCCTCACCCCCGACGGGTTTCCCCCTTTGATTCGCAGGCCAGAGGCTTGCCCCAGCTTTGAAATGCAAACCCGCCCCGGCTGGGGCCGCGGGCGCCCGGAGCTATAAAAGGCCAGGGTGGGGCGGGCGCAGCGCAGCGGTCAGGCCAGGTGAGCGGTTGCTGGTCGTCGGGGCGCGGGCCGCGGCGCTCCAGGGCCCAGCATGCGCGGGGGGCCCCGCGGCCACCATGTACGTGGGCTATGTGCTGGACAAAGACTCTCCGGTGTACCCCGGCCCCGCCAGGCCCGCAAGTCTCGGCCTGGGCCCACAAGGCTATGGCCCCCCGGCCCCGGCCCCTGCGCCCCCGCAATACCCGGACTTCGCCGGCTACACTCACGTGGAGCCGGGCCCCGCGCCCCCTGCAACCTGGGGCGCGCCTTTCCCCGCGCCCAAGGACGAGTGGGCCGCTTATGGTCCTGGGCCTGCGGCCCCAGCCGCCAACCCAGCCCCGCTGGCATTCGGGCCCCCTCCGGACTTTAACCCGGTGTCCGCGCCCCCAGGGCCGGGCCCCGGCCTTCTGGTGCAGCCCCTTGGCGGCCCGGGCGCCCCGTCCTCGCCAGGAGCGCAGAGGCGGACGCCCTACGAGTGGATGCGGCGCAGCGTGGCGGCTGGAGGCGGCGGTGGCAGCGGTAAGGACCCCTCCCTCGCCCTGCGCCTCCCGACGGTCCCCAGCACTGGCAGGTGCTCGACGAGGCCTAGACCTCTGTCCTGACCCTGCTCGGATTGCAAAGTGTGGCTCTTCAACCGCTCCCACCCGGCACAGCTTTCTCTTTCTGCCACCTCAAGTCACCCGACCTAACTCTCTTTCGGTACAGACAGGGCAACTGAGACCGAATGGAGTGAGGAAATGGCTGTGGTTGCGGCAAGCCCCGAAATAGAAGTCAGGTCCCTAGAGCTTGTGCCAGGACTCTAGCACTTGGCCCCAGTATCTTGGCTTCTTCCACCATACCAGGCCCCAGCAGGGGTGCAGCCTCCCCGCAGAAGATCGAGACTGCAGGTGGGCCGGGTCTTTCCTTTCCAGGACTTAGTAACCATCTTACAGTGAAGAGTTCGGTTTGTACTCCTGGAGCTGACCCAAAGCCCTTTGGTTAGGTCGGACCGGGGATCCCTACCTAGCCTCCGGGCCCTCCCTGAACTCTTGACCCTGGGGGAGGGGAAGCAGAGCAGTTGGGAAGGTGGCTACTGTTTGGCTCCTGAGCCTGTGAACCTCCTGCCCCCAGGCAGGCCTCTCTGATCCACTCTCTTCAAAGGAAGGGGAGGGGGCAGGACAAAGGCCCGGCTTTAATAAGGGGCGGCCTGACCTTTATGCCCGCCACCCCACTTTGTCCTGTAACTGGCCTGCCTTGGCTCAGTAGTGACTCCTGTTGGCCGGAAAGTGAACATGACACCCCATTGTCTACACTGTGTCCAGGCCTGTCCTGACAAAGGCCACCTGGCCGGCTGGGCGGGAAGCTGGTCTGCCCACCCTTTGATGTCCAGCCCCTCCTTCTGGTCCCCCAGCTGAGAGCAAGCCTGGAACTTCCCGCACCTCCTCGCCTCTTCTCCCTCATCTCCCACAGGCACCGGCTGCCTCCCTGGCAGATGCTGGAGGGGGGCCTTGTTCCATAGCTGCGAGCTTCACTTCTTGGTTGTCCCCAGGATGCCAGAGGTCTCTGTCTTCTGACAGATGCGCACAACCAGGCTTGGCCACTCGAGTCTGTGTCCTTGATTAAGTAATAACAGCAGCTGGAGCATCTAACTCGTGGAACATTGCTGTAGGTGCTGTCACCTCAGCTTCAAAGCTGGAGAAACTGGGGCACAGGGTAGTTAGATACTTCCAAGGCTTCACAGCCAGCAGCTGGGGTTGGGATTTGACCCCAGGCAACCTGCATACCAAACCTGTGCTCTAGCACTCTACACAACTGCTTGTCTGAACTGTAAGTCATCTTTTTCTGGGTCCTAGTTTTGAGATGAGCAGAGAAGAAGATTGTGCAGCATTTGTGCCCTGGTCTAGGTTATGAAAAGACTCCTTTGGAAAAGGAGGTGGGACATACAGATCTCTCCCTGGGGAAAACATACCTCCCTGGGCATCAGCTGAGGGCCCCCAGAAGCCTTGTACATGGCTGCTGGAGTACGACCCCCACGTTAGGTTGCACAAAGGGCGTGTAGTCTAACGTGGGGGCCTCGTCTGGTGTTCTTTGGCACCGCCTGGAAGATGAGGTCCACCTTTTTTGTCTCTTGCTTGCTGCTTTCCAGCAAGCGATCAGGCAACCTGAGACAGATGGTGAAGTTAGACTTGTGTGTGTCAGAGGAATGGGTCTGTGGGGATCCGAGGATGGGAGAGAGCCTGGAGGAGCTTCCAGCCCAGACAAATGACCTACAGAGTGTGTCTGGGCACAAGAGCTGTAGAGGCCAACTCCACTCCTGTAGTCTGCAGGCAGTTAGGAGAATGTGGCTGCCCAGAGATAGAAGGATTTGCCCTTCTTCTGCCAAGAGCCATGGTCAGCCTGGGGTCCTGGGACTTGAGGAAATGCTGCCCTGGAGCAGGTTAGACGGTCCTGCAGGGAGGAGCTGGAAGCTGCCCCCAGTGTATCTTCTCAGGACATGTGACTCTCACTCCTGATCTAGAAGCAGGGACAGAGCTGGGATTCAGTCACAGACTCTCCCTGAGAAAAGACCACACCCCTTCCTCATTGGCCTCCATTTCTCTTTCTGGCCAGTGAAGGTATAGGTTTCCAGAGGTACTTGCTGAGCAGTGCTGTGCGTGGGACAGCCAGGGAAACAACACTGATTGTCATGCCCTCTTTCTTCCAGCGACACTGGGCTCAGGTCTTCAGCCTGTCAGTTCCTCCTTCCTCCTGTTGAGTCCCTAGCATTGTAGAACATCCTCACTGGATGGTTAGAGAGCAACATACACAGGAGACCACTCTAGAGATGTTCAAGACTATGCGGGTTTCCTCAGATGGAGGCTGGGCAGGCAGAGATGTCAGATGTCTTGGGTGAGCTCATGCTGCTTCCCGAGGACCCCAGAGGCCTGCTGTCAGCTTGGCCACTCCAGCTTCTAGCTCCTCAGGCCTGAAAGGGTCTTGTGTTCCTGCTGTTCTGTCTGCCGCGAAGGCTCTTCCCTCTGATTCTCTGCGCCTGTGGGTCACCTCCCCCTTCAGGACTTACTTAGCTTGGCAGTCATCTCCCCCAAGGTTGCCAAAACAGACTACCCATGCCCCGTGAGGATGTTTGGGCAGCACTGGCTCAGGCACCGGTTTGCTCACCTTCCTTGTCTGTATGCTCATGGTCCCCAAGAGGACCAGAGACCTGTCTGTCTGATGCAGTGCTGCACCCAGGTGCCTATCCCAGTGTGTGACACTTAGTAGGTGTTGGATGCTTTTTTGTTGCACAAATGGGCAGACACACTGTGTGGAGCAGAAACCATCTTTGTCTAGGAGGACAGGGGGAGGCAAGATTTGGTCTTCAGTATGGATTTCTGGAGCCACTACCAAGTGATTGGACCCACAGGGGTCTGGGCAAGTGGTAGGAGCCTGGCTGCCCTTGCCCCCACTCAGATGGTCTCTTGAGTCCCTTGGGCAGTTGTAAGCTGAGGTGGGACAGAGGAGCTGAGCTCATTAGCAGGGGTTGGTAGAAATGGGGATCATGAGGGACAGGCTGCTGTCCATAAAGAAAAGATCAGGTCTAAGTGACCAGCATTGTTTGACTGAGCAGGAAAGGAGATGCCCACAGGTTCTGCTGATCTGCCGTCTCTTGTATCTGTAAACACCAGTGCTCCGTTGGAGAGGCCATGCCCATCCTGTCCCAGTGCACCCCATGCTATGTGAGTAAGCAGTGGGTCCTGGGTGAGTAGCCTGCTGGGATGGCTGAGGCCACAGGACTAGAGAGGCTGTTGAGATGACAGAACTCTCAAAACACCCTGCTCCAACTCCTTCAGCTTTCAGATGGAGAAACTGAGGTGTGTGGAGAAGAGGACCCCTCCACACAAGTTCCAGACCCTCTCCCTTAGTCCATCACCACAGCCATTAACCTGTCTTCTAGCCTTTAGCCTCTCAATGATATGCCCTGGCTGCCTTCTGCACTCCTGACAGACTTATCTTGTCAAGGTGCTTTCTCAGCTCAAGAGCAATCTCTGGCTCACCACTGCTCTCTTGAGCACTGGCCCCAAGATATTGTCCTGCTGATTTGCTTAGAACTCTAGCTTGGACCCTTTCTCTGAAGATGATTTTCTTCCATTGTAACGTTAGGATACCGATAGGATATGCCTTAAAGCCATAGCACTTTCAAATGGCCGTGCACCCAGCACCTGGCTAGCACCCAGAGCATCAGGTACACAAGTGCATCTTTCACTTCCTGCCTCCCCAGTGTGCCCTCAGTCCTTACTGCTATCCCTTCCCTCTCCAATCTGCTCCTCAGTTCCAGTGCTGCTCCTTCCCTAAGTCCGGCTTCCCTGAGGCCTCCTCCTGTAGGAAGCACTCCTGGACTCTCTCTCGCCACTCCAAGCAGTGACCCAGTCTCTTGTCTTATCAGCATGTAACACCACCTGGCTACTCCCTCACAGAGCAGGCCTCATCAGCCCAGTCCCTCCCCACCCTGCACACAGTAGGAGCTTGTGATAAAGCTAATAACTGCCACTGGCTTTGGCGCTACCACCATAGGTAGACACTGGGCCGAGAGCTTCGTGCAAATGGCCTCACTTAAATCCCCTGACAACCCTTGGAGGTGTGAAAGTTCTATTATTAGGAGACTCTATTTTGCAGGTGTTGTCGATGAGAGAGGTAAGGCGCCCTCCCCACACTCGCACAGCTAGGCTTGGCAGCATGGGGCCTGCAAATAGGCTGCAGCCCAGGGGCAGAGCCCAGGACTGTCTATACCATAAATCCCAGGGTAGGTGGGAAAGGAGGCCAGGCAGGTATGAGTTGTGAGAGGCAAGGAGCACTGCCCAGCAGGGTGCAAAGCTGGTTCCCAAGCAGGAGCTCCATTTGACACCTTCACTCTCAGATATAGCCAGGAAGGGACTGACTGACCCAGTTAGAAGGTGGCAGGAGGCTTTTTTTTGGTTGAATGTGTCCTCCCCTCCTCTTTGGCAGATAATGCTGCTTGGAGCTTCAGGCATCACTGTGAAGGCCCAAACACCATTGCTAGCAGCAGCGGCGCCCAGCTTGTCAGTAGCATGTGCTCTTATGGGCTGGTCTCCCAACTTTCTGTCGGGGAGCTCCTAGGATTTGCAAGCAGCCTTTTCCTCTGGAGTCAGAGACACCATGTTAGCAGGCTACACCATGACCTGCACAGATCCCTGCACCAGCAGGGAGAGGGAGTGCTGAGGGGCTGCTGCTCTCTAACGTACCCATCATCCTCCGGCATCTTCCCATTGCCCTTGAAATCCAACCCAACTCTCTGCTGGAGGCTGTGCTGTCCCTCCAGCCTCATCTGGTGCCTCTCTCCTCCAATTACGGGCAGCCAAGCAAGACAGGGTCTATTCTCAGGGAGTTAGCACACTGCCCCTCACTCAGCCTCTCCCTGCCCCAGGGCTGTTGCATATGCTGTTTCCTCATTCTTGGAATATTCTTCCCTATTCCAGCACCTTCTTTCTAGGCCCTTGGATCATGGTGTAAGTGGTGCCCCTACCCCGGAGACCTCCCCCAAGCCAGGAAAGGAGGATTCCCCTACCCCCTACTTAGCCTGCCTCAGAGCTTCTTCCTTTATACCATTGATCACAATGAGTGATTGTTTCCTTTGGATGTTTGTTTGTAATTTGCTCACCCATGGAAAAGGAGAATAGCAAACAAGCATTGTGCATCTTGCCATGGTTATAGTAAGACGGGCTGGTGTCTGCTGAAAGCGCAGTAGTTTTTAGAGGTAGGACTTCTGGCCTCTCTCTTTGGGTTCCCAGCTGAACAGAGTTGAGGGAGCAGTAGATAGGATGGCTGTTTTGGAGGCTTAGCTGACCAGCTGACAGACTGGGAGTGCTACCAAGCACTCAGCGGTGCTACCAAGACCTTTGGTCCAAGTGGCTTGAAGACTGTTGCCCCTTACTGAGACGAGGGAGATGAATTTCTTTTATACACTCCACAATGCTTCACTGAGTACTCACTCATGCCAGACATGAGAAAAACGCATGGCCCTGTCCTCACCAAGCACACAGGAGCCTTTAAGGGGGGCATTTGCCGAGGTCACATGGCTGGCCAGAAGGGCTGGAGTGCTGAGCCCTCCCTGGACCCCCATCTCAAAGATGAGATTCCAGGCCCCCAGTCTTCAGTGGAGCAGCAAGGGCTTCACTTTCAGACTAGAGGAGGATGGGGGCATGTAGGGTGCGGGTGTGGGGCAGGGGGAGCAGGCCTCAAGCTGTTTGGCCTAGGAGATGACTGAGGGATGCAGTTGCTGTTTGTGAATCTCGGCAAGGCTGGGCTGCACAGAGGTGTGTGGGAAGCCTTGGAACAGAGACAAATGGGTGGTGGCAGCAAGTCCAGGCTCTGCCCTCGTTGTAACTCTTTAGTTGGAGCTGGATCCAGCAGTGTCATCCAACAGGACTTTCTTCTGGAGAGCTAAGCTGTGCAGGCGTCCAGCCACCAGGATAAGCGGCCATTAAACACTTGGAATATGGTTAAGGCAACTAAGAAGCAAGTTTTTACATTTCAATGGCAGTAGCCACCTGTGGCCAGTTGTGGCCAATCAGACAGCACAGAGAAATCCCTGAGAAAGCCAGGAAGTCTTGGAAGACCAGCTTCTCTGCTTGAACTCTGCCACCCACTGGGAAATCTTTCTGCCTCTCTTGCTCCTCTGCCTCCATAGTATCTTCCTCATCCTCATCACTGTGATAGCCAATTTTAGAAATAAGTATCTTGTCAGACAGATGATCACATCGGGCCTCCAGTGCCACTACAGAAAGGAAATGTTTGTGCCTTCATTTCACAGGTAAGTAATCTGGGAGTCAGAGCAGCCCGCTGAGTTGCACATAGGCAGCATAGGCACAGGGTGGCCTGGATGAGCACCTCCACATCCTTCCGACTGTAAAATCTCTCTTCTGGCTGCCTCCCCAAACCAGGTCAGACTGTGGGCCTCAAGGAAGAAGACGGGGCAGTGCATGACGCCGAGATGGTCAGTGGGAAGGGACGCTTGGTCAAGGTTGGGGCGCTCCCCCCACCCATAGCCTTGTACCACGGCTTGAGCAAGGAGCCCTGAATCTGCAGCTGGAGTTGGTCACTCAGCCAGGACAGGCACCCAGTTTGGGGGACTAGCAGGAAGCCACATGGCCCCAGAAAGACACTGGTGCGTCATGGGGCTGGTGGGGTCAGAGCTGCCGAGAAAGGTCCTGCTGGGCAGTGGTGCTCATGGGGAAATAGTCCCAAGCTGGAAGTGACACTCCAGCTGCTGATACAGCTAGAGCTCCCCACGCCCAGGCCAGTGTGTTCTTGCCCTGAAGTTCCCCATCAGGCGACATTCCACCCTCTCCCAAGGGATCCTTGCAATATTCCCTTCTGCAAATAGCTCAGTTCTGCTTCCTGTGTCTGTAGCCGTTTTCCGAACACCATCACATCCATTCTGTGCTGAAGGCAGGGGGAGGAAAGCCCAGAGAATGAAGACACCTGTCTGGCCCTTTGGCTAGTTGTGCGACAGCTCTCTGACTCCAGGAAAGGCCTAGAAACTCATGCGCTTGGCCTTCTCGAACCTCTCTGTAGCTGGTGGAGCAGCACTACCGCAGGCTTCCTGTACCTTACCATCTCGGCAGCCACCTCCCTTGTATGAACCTGAATAGCACGTCCTGTGCTTTGATGTTAAACTCATTCGTATGCTCAACAGACTTATAATTCTTTTCTCTTCATCAAATATATGAAAGATGCCCGCCACTTGAAGTTCACTCTGTGCCTTTCTTTCTCCTCTGCAATTTCTAGGTTTTCACTGAGAGCCATAGCTGGGACTGAGCTCTCCCTTCCCCAGATGAGGACATTGAGGCCAAAGTCCCACCTGAGTTAGGAGGAGGTCTGGGACAAGTAACTAGAGCTTCCCCTCAAAGCCAACGCATTCACCAGGGCACTGTCCTTCATCTCCACTAGAAAGGCTTTGACCAGAAGGGACTCAGTCTCCTGGGACAGGCAGGGAAGGCCGTTCCCAAGAGGGCTCCCAGAGTCGTTTCTTTCTCATACTTGGAACACGGAGCAGCACAGCCACACTCAGCAAGAGGCCTCGCTATCTTTCTGTCCTGGAGGAAAGGGAACTTCTTTGGAGTAGAATTCTGCTCTCCTTTTTGTCACGCCAGGCTAGCACCACAGATGTGCGCTCCCTGCAGGTGGCAGCTACACAAGAGAAACTGAGACCCAGAGCGGGGAGACTTCCTCAAGGCCACAGGGATGGCACAGGACTGGACTAGGATCTGCCAACTCACTGGTACTTGTTAAAGATAAGAGGGAAAGGAGGCTGCAGTAGACCTGTGGTAGAGCCTAGCCATATGCCTTCCTAACAAACTTGTGTATGTGTATGTGTGGGTATGGGTGCACACACACACACACACACACACACACACACACACACACACACACGTGTCTACGTATGCTGGGGGGTAGGTACTTCATGTACAACTGCTTGGGCCAGACCACCCAGGAGACAGCCACAGAGAGTTGTAGGCTGGACTCGTGGTCCACATACTGAGGGTCAGAGCTCATCCTCTCTCAGGCCCACAAACCCAGCAACAAGAGGGCAAAGGAAATAGTGACCCAAAGCCAGTGAATTTTTTTTTTTTTTTAACTGCTTACTCCATCCTGGGCCAGAATCCATATTTTGTCCTTGCCTTGCTGAGGCAGGATGGGGGGCCCCACTGCAGGCCACCATGGCTCCTGCCCACTGTCCTCCAGCTGGACCGGTTTGGTGTCTAGATTCTCAGACTAGAAAATCAGTCATAGAATTCTTTTAGCAATAACAACAAACACAATGAGAGAATCAACAAACATTGAGAGCCTCACGCGTCCAAGTTGGAAGGGACCTTATAAATAAGTAGGCTCATCCAACACACCAACCATTGCACAGACCCATTTCCAGCATTCCTGCCAGGGGCCATCCTGCCACTGTTAGAAATAAGGAGAATCTGCCCCCTCCCTGTGCACCTGTCACACGCCAGGCCCAGCGCTAGGCACTGCCCTCTCATCTGGAGCCACCCCCTACATGCCTGCGGGGTGGAGATAATTAGGAAAGACCTTCTATCTTGTCATGGGCTCTAGCATTATTTGTGCTGTTTCTGTGGCTGCACAGATCCAGCTTGGAATCCTACCTCCTGGATGTGTGTTCCTCTCTGATCCTCTGTTTTCTCATCTGTGAAGTAAGGATCTATCAGTTACACAGCCCCATGGACTCTTGAGAGACACACATGACATGTTGGTTATTAGAATAATAATTACCTCATTTTAGGTCATTATTATTATGATGCCCAGAGGTACTCCTAGGCCACAACACCAGAGATCTGCTTGCCCAGGTACCTACTTGCCAGGGCCACCTGTAAGACTACCCACATGTCTCCTCTAGGGGCTCATTTCAGCCCCACAGACTCCAAATTTTAGAGCCAGGTTCTGTGTTTTCAGAATGCTCCTGGGATATTTGAGGCTGCTGGTCAGGTCTTGACACCATTGGCCTGTGGCTTCCCAGGTCTCTACTACACATGTGTTAATGCACTGTCTACAGTGACAGCCTGGTGACGGGATGGGTGATTTGGATGCGACTCACTGGATGAGTGATCTGATGTTCTTTCCCCATGCGTTCAGCTTCAGAATGCCCAGGGCTTCCCATCCTCACCTTACCCACTCACGCCTGGCACACAGCCCCCAAGGGGTTACCCATCAGGAGGCTGGGAGTGGTCCGCTCTTCATCCGACACATGTTCCAGGAGCCTGGACTTCCTCTTCTGCTTCCGCATCCCAGGGGCCTGTAAATCATTCATCCCGGGCCCTTTCCAAGCCTTGCCACTTGCATGCACTCCCCCACCCCCACCCCAGGCTGTGGAGGTGGCACAGGTGTTCAGGGGAGGGAGTCAGAGAGAGGCTTGGGGCGGCCATGAGTTCTGGCAGGGCTTAGACTAAAGCCAAGAACTTCAGATTAACATTGAAACAAAAGTCACATCTGCACTCTGTGAAAGTGTAAATGCTTCCCGTCTCCCCTCTACCAGTGGCCTCCTCCTCCAGTTCCTGTTATGGGCTACCAAAGAAGGCAGCCCCGGTCATTGGCTTCCTCTATATTTTTTCAGAAGTAAGTAGGTGTGCAAAAACATACATGCGTCATACATGTGTTTGTATATGTGTGTGCCTCCATCTTCCTACAGAACCCACGACACACCATTCTGTGTCTTGTTTTGTTGGATCTTAGATATTGCTCCCTAATGTACTCTCGGGATTGTGTGACTTCCTTTTCATGCCTGCTGAACAGCTCTCCACTTTCAAGCTCCATGTCTTGTCCAACAGGTTTCCAACTTGTACCTGTGCAGTCTTTTTGTCTTGTGTAATTAGAAATGGCCACAGCTATAGCCTGTTCTCTGTGGAATCCCTTTCTGGAAGAGGAACCAGTGTACCCGGGGCTGTGTGCCTGAGAAATGATGTTTCCCACCAGCCTGGCTCCTGTGCCGATGCTCTAGCCACCGTTCACTCTCTGGACAGCACGTGGGATTCCCTGGTGTCTGGGCCACAGGAGACACAGATGTGTTGTTCTTTGGCAGAACTATTTGCTTAGCAATGAAGTTGAGGCTTTGGTCAGCTCAATCAAGCAGGGGGCCAAATGTGCTGCTGAGCTCCAGCCCCTCTACAGCTGGGCCAGTCTCTGCTGGGAGCCTTGCTAGCTAGCGCTCTGTCATCCTCTCATCCCGTTCTGCCCTCCATCTGGGTGAGACTTGGCGTCCGAGTCTTGGATCAAGCCCACCACCAGGTGGATCAGCTTCGGCAAGAGCTGCTTTCCAGGCCTTGCCTCCCTTCCTCCCTCCCTCACTGTGACATAGCTGCAATGCACCCCAGCTGCTTGTCAGAAAGCAGGGGGAGAGTTGGGAAAGACCCAGGCTATGATCACTCATACTGAGGCCAGGTGGGCAAGGACCCCTCTGGGCCCATCTCCTCTGGGGGGGTGGCCATGCATACCCAGGGTGTTTTACAGACCCTGGCCCCTAGCAGTCTTGTTTTATAGGCCCTGTGGTGCTCTGACCCTTCCTAGGATGGGAGTGTTGCCAGTGCTGGGGGCACTCATGGCAGGCTCGGTGGTCTCCACATACACCGGAGGGTGCTGAGCACTCTACATCTTTCGATATGGCCTGGGTCAAGTCTGCCAATCCCAGCCTTCAGGGACGCTGACCTCACCAGCTCCACTAAAGGACCTCACCAGGCCACTGCCTGTGAATATCCCGAATGACACACTCTTTACCTGAAATATGGACTCCCCGGACCCACCTAGCCTGGGGAATCCAGCAATATGAGGACTGAGAGCCCTGTTAGACTGCTGGCTGAGGCATTAGGCAGAACTGTTTTTGAGCCAATGTTGAGTTTTCTAAGCCAAGGAGGGGGTCCCATCCAGAGCCATGGCCTCAGCAGCCACACCCTTAGCCCTCCTCTGGGGCCAGGCCTGGCCAAGGGATGGGGTTGTCCGTGCTGTCAGACAGGGGCCTGAGGTCAGTGGCCATGGACGTGTCCACTGTGGTTCTGCTGCTCTGGCAGAAAATCCAGAGAAAGGCTGCCCAGGAACATCTGCTGTCTCCTGTTCTCCACAGAGCCATTTGGCTATGAAGAGCCCAGTGGCTGGCCTGCCAAGCTGCGTGGGCTTCATGGAGGGGGCAGGGCAGGACGGAGGTGGTCAGTGAGGGGCACTGGGAGCCAGGCAAGGCCAGCCTGTGTACAACTCAGGGAGGTAAAGAGTGGGCACTGCGGGGTCACACGATTGACGGGGAGTGGGTCTGTGGTTATTCTGAGATCCACCATGTCCTGGTGGACACATGTGCCGGCATGTGCCTCCTATTTATAGCCACGTGTTCAGCTTCTTGTAAAGGAAACTGGTGCTTAGCCACTCCCCTCCCCAGCCAGCCCAGGCAAAGCATGACTCTTAATATTCTCCCCAGACACATCTCCAGTCCAGCCCCCAAAGCCTGATGTTAACCCAGATTGTCCTCAAGTCCAGCTCCTGGCCCCAGGCCCAACCCGCCTGGCAGCCCGGCCGGCCGCCCTGTCTCTGGGTTATTGTCGGTCTCTCGGCTCAGTCTGCCTCTCCAAATTGTAGCCAGAGGAGGTGAAATCCCACACAGGACCTTGAGTCACCTCTGCTCACGCCCTGCAGTGGATCTATCTCAGGCAGTAAAACACCCTCGAAGAGTCCCCTGCTCGAGGACTCCTGTGCCCCAGCCTCCTCCCACCCCTGCCTCCGGCTTCCACAGTCATGTGGCAGAAGGTGCCCAGTACCCTGTGCTGGACCCTGCTACCCCTCTCTTCGATTTTTCCTCAGACTGTTCTCAGTAAATCCTTCACGGGCAACTCTATTTAATAAAGTATATCATTTTAGGGAATTTTTGTTTGTTTATTTCATTTCATTTTGAAATAGTGTTTTGCCGAGTTACTAAGGCTGGCCTTGAACCCCGTGCTCAAGTGACCCTCCTGTCTCAGCCTCCTAAGTAGCTTGCATACAGGCACATCCAGTTAGCACTAGTCTGCTACCACCTTTCTCTTTCGGAAATTCCTAGTCCTCTCTCTCAGAAATACTTCCTTTATTCTGAAGTACTTATCAATTAACATACGAGGCATTTGCCATCCTTGCCTTTTGTCTGTCTCCCTGCCCTAGATGCTGAGCTCACTGTCTGCCCTGGGGTAAGGCTTATAGTGTGTGCTCCGTGGTTCTAGGCTGTGGCCTGGGTCGCTGCACCATGCTGGACACGGACAGTGAGGAGCACCTGGCAGACCACCCCAGCCGTTGGTGCAGCCCCAGCTCAAGGTCGGGCACCAGGTCCAGGGCATCTCAGGCAGTCCCGGCACTTCACGCTGGCTGGGACAACTCGGCAGGGGCCAGGTGGTCCTGGGCCGGGTGTCCCTCACTTTCGCTTCCTACCCAGCGCTGGTGGCCTGCCCTGTTCTTGCGTGCCGCTGACCTCTCCTCAGTCTCCATGTGCCCCTGTTTGCCCTTCATCGCACATCTGAGGACCTGTGGATCAGAGCCACCTGGGTCCCTTACTGAATCCGGCAGATTCTACCCCAGACATCTGGTTGAGCTGTTCAGGTGTCCCCGTGCTGTCTCACCGTCTCCCCCAGTGTGCTGTGCAGCCTCAGCTGGCGGCTGCTGGTTTTAGGCTGGTGATCAGACCCGAGCGAGGGTCAGGCGAACTGGGTGAAGCACCAGCACCTTCAGCAGCCTCCTCTCAGGGACCCCTCCTGGCCCTTTAGTGGACACCCCACCCCCACCCCTGCGGCCTCACTTTCCCTCCTGGCCCCTCTGCTTCTCAGGTAAGACTCGGACCAAGGACAAATACCGCGTGGTCTACACGGACCACCAGCGCTTAGAGCTGGAGAAGGAGTTCCACTACAGCCGTTACATCACCATCCGGCGGAAATCAGAGCTGGCCGCCAATCTGGGGCTCACTGAACGACAGGTGTGTGTCCTCACCTCGCCCCAGGAGCAGAGCTGGGGAGTCTGGCTTCCAGCAGGCCATGTAGATTACAGAGCTCAGAAGAAGCAGACCAGAGGCTGAGTCTCCAGGCCATAGCTAACATGGCAAACTCTGAACTGCCACCAGCTCCTTCAATGAAATCTATGCTCCTGCATCCAGCCAGCCATAGGCTATGGCTGGCCATGGTCAATGCTGTTCAGACTCAGAGGAGAGAGGGGAACAGGGAAGCGGGGAGGGGAGGGTTACTAAAAGAGAGGTGGGTTGGGGAGCAAGTTCTGGCAGGGAAGACATGTTCAAGGCCCTTGAGGTCTGCGTGGGCACAAGGGCCACTTGAAGAAGATAAGCTGCCCCCCTTGGCTGTCACCACCCCTCTGCTTGATGGCCCTGCAGGTAAAGATCTGGTTCCAGAACCGTCGAGCCAAGGAGCGCAAAGTGAACAAGAAGCAGCAGCAGCAGCAGCAGCAGCAGCAGCCACCCTCACAGCTAGCACCGGCCCTGGACACCCTGGACGGCACCCCCACCTCAGCTGGGCCACCCCTGGGGGGCCTGGGCCCCAGCACTGCTGGCCTGCTGGGTGCTTCCTCCCCAATGCCTGTGAAGGAGGAATTTCTACCCTAGTCCCTCCCAGTTATATGACTCAGAGGACCCAGGCACACTGGTCCTGGGGACAGAGCTGCCCATGGGGTTCATGACATAGGCTGGGTGTTAGCCCCACCCTTGCCTTTGTCACCATGGACAAGGATGAGTCACCTACCCCTCCCTGCATCCCCTTACCCCTCTGTCTGAGGTCCTAAAGACCTTTTTGGGTTCCTATGCTCTAGGCCTCAGGGATAAGGGAGCCCAGGGTGGGAGTCTCAACCTCAGGGGAAACTGAAAGCTTCAAAGGGTTGAATCAAGGCCCAGGACTAGCCTGCAGGGCCAGAAGCTCGGTGAAAGAGGTTGGAGGTGCTGCAGGGAGCAGCCGGAATCTGAAGAGGGGGGACTGCTGAGTGAAGATGGGCCGCCTGCAGCTGGGACCACTGCCCCTGCCCCTTCCTGCAGCCTCGACTCCTCCTGCCCATCGCAGCTTGCCCACCCTACCCTGGCTGAGTGCTGATAGAAAGCCACTAGTCTGGGTCTGAGGAGAGGCTCTAGTGTGTGTTCTCTGATTTGCAGAGCTGCGTTTCACTTGCTAGTGCCAGCAGGGAGGCCTGCGGATGTAGGAGGGGGTTACAGGGGGAAGGGGCAGAGTGCTCGAGGGTTCTGCCCCCCATCAGGCTATCCACCAAGGCCTAGGCCCCGTGGAGCCCCAGAGACTGTCTCTGCACCAATCAGAGCTCATGGCCCAACAGATAAGTTTAAGACAGAGAGTGAATGTCTTGGATGCAGTTTTAAGAATAAATTTTTCCCTCTTTTTAAAAATGTATAAAAATCATTATACATAGCATTAAAGAAAAAATGTTTATGAAGTATAAATCACCCTCTCCCTTCCCTTCCTGATCTGCAGGGCACAACAAGGTCGCTTTTAAAATACACTTAAAAGATCAAAACAGCACATCGTCAGAGTAAGTCTGTGAGGCTGTTTGTGAGCGGAATCATCAAACAGTGCATCAGCCTTTGAATTTTCAGATACACGCAGTTCAGGTTTCTCTCTCCAGTGTTGGCATTCACTGGGCACCTCATGTGCGAGGCACACCGGCCCTCCCCTTGGACGTTCCTTGTCAGTGAGGACTCTCATGCACACGGATGTTACTAATCTCCAAGCTGCTGGCACTAATATCCAGTCAGAGCTCTGGACACAATGGGGACCTGTGGATCCAGTATATACATACAGAGAAGCTCCTAGCTTATCCTGGAAAGCCCAGAGGGCTTTCTGGTGGAGGCAGTGTCTGAGCTGAGACCTCAACGATGAGTGTGTGCTGATCAAGCCTACATGGGAAGCGTGGCAGAAAGGAGTGTGAGTGATATGAACCGGGAGCTTGATCTTTTTTTTTTTTTTTAAACACCCAGGCAAAGCCACTGTTCTTACCTCCCTTCCAGAGAGGGTAAGAATCTGCGACCTGGGGCCTCCTGTTCCCAGAGGGCTCCAGTGCCAACTGTCTCTGTTCCTCTGTTTACTGTTCTGGGAGGTGGCCCGGCTGTAAAAAGTGTGCATAGCCTGTCTGCTGTCGCCCTTTGCTCCTGAGGCCCACGCTAACAATGCACAAAGTGGATCTAGTCCTGGCACAGCCCTATAGACCAGCAAGTTGCTCTCTGTCCTCCTTCCAGTGGCCTGGAAAAGCCCCCAGTCATGTCAGTAGCAGAAGGCATGCAGGAACCAGGGCAAGAACAGAGAAGAGAGCTGGGGCAGGGGGGAACATGGCCAGCAGGGAGTAAATAGAGTGTTCTGACCTTTAAAAAGATTTAGGGGCTGGGGAAATAGCTTAGTAGAATAAGTGTTTGCCTGACAAGCATAAGGGCCTGAGTTCAATCCCTGGTCCTGCAAATAAATAAATAAAATGACGATTTGTTGTGCCCCTGGGGTAACACTTCCCTCAATGCTTCCATTTCCCCTTTGTAAAAGTGGGGGCTCATTTTCCAAGAAGAAACAGCTCTGGTCAAGCCAATCTGAGAAAGCTGCAGATTTTCTCTGCTGGAAAAGTATCAGCGGTGGCAGCACATCAAGGCTGATGAGCCCCACTGCGAAGAACCCCTTGGGCTTTCTTTCATTCCATGTTCCCCCCTCTTCTCCCTGCCCAGGAGGCTGCATGAGCCCCACCACTCCAGTGTCTCCTGAATCCGCATAGTGTGGTGTGCAGAGATGTCCCGGGCCAAGATGAGCCTCTCTATGCAGAACAGAGGGCTTGTGGCTCAATTTCCTGCGTTCCATTGTGGTCCTCCCAAGTTGGGAGATTCCAGCAAATTAGCTTGTCTTTGCCTCAGGCTCCTCACTTGTCAAATGAAAATAAGCGAAATGATCTTACTACAGTGGTGTGTAGGGCAGGGCCAAGCTCCTCGGTGAGTGCTTATTGATAACCAGCTGCTCCTGGAACTGCTGCATCCTAAAGGGAGATGCTGGCAGACCTGACTGATGTCCTTATGCCTGCCACCACCTACAGGGCTGAGGACAGGTGGTAGCTGTGAAGGTCTGAGGTGGGACAGTGCTAACCCTGGCCTCAGGATACCTCTGTCTAGCAGGAAGCCAGGACCAAGGCTGGCAACCTGTGTGAGCTGCGGCAGTTGTCCACATGGGAGTCCATGAGGTGGAATGTGCCATGGCTGAGTTGGTGGTCACTTGTCTCAGTGTTTCAGCTCCATGAGAAAAGGAAACCTGCTTTGGAATACTTCCAAGCAGTGCTCATAGGCTGCCTAGAACCCTGTCATTTCTTGTCACCTAAAGGGTCCCACCAGAGGTTGGGCTATGGTAAGGCTGGGGAATCAGAGGCTCAGATCTCATCAGACTCTGCAGCTACCTCAGGGTTGAGGCAGCTGTCCTTTAAGGAACAGTTGGTGCTGCTTTGTTCGATTTCCCTTTTGCCAGCAGCAGGCCTCACAGATGTAGAAGACTTGGGATCCAGAGATGGAGCTACTCGACCTAACCCTCCAGGGGCCACAGCCTGGTGATAGCCTTGAGCAAAGGAGGACACATCACATCAGCACTAGGTTGTGCATGCAATTTTGGGGACTCATAAGCCCCTTGATGCTACGCTGAGAGCCCTAGTATTCGGGAGCAGCCAGACTCATCAAGTGACAAGATTGGTGTGAATTGCTCTGACCAGGCTACTGCTCAGCTCTGGGGAGAGATGCAGGTTGATGGTGCAGCGCTCTGGGAAGAGAGGTCTTTAGCAGCAGTGTGGAGGGTGTGTGTGTGTGTGCACGCATGCACGCGTGCGTGTGATGAGCTGTGGTGATGTAAAGAGGGGGCAGAAAGAAGATGGATCTCTGAGGAAACCAGCTGGCTCTGGGTGGCTGAGATGCAGAACAGGGTAGCTTGGCAGGCCCAGCCCAGGGCAGCTTGGGGGCAATCCCGTCCCACCGGGCTGCTCCAGAACCACGTTCTTTCCACCACACCAGATGGCAAGCAGTCTGGAACCTCACTCCTCACAGTCACCACTCTCTGGTGTAGCACAACACATGCTCCACAGTGATAAAATCTGAACGTTTAGGCAAATTAAAAATGTTTATTTATATGCATTTAAAAATATCTCCCTATATAATAAAAAGAAGTACATTTTCATCTAACACATTTCTTAAATCAGCACACATCTCCACTTCACTTCTGGTTTGACATGAGATCAGGAGAAATACTGACAGAAAGGAGGAGACAAAAAGTAGAAAGGGGTTCTAAGTATCAGTGGCAGAGAGAGACAAATAAGGAAGGAAGGTTGCCAAACTCCCAGCTACTTGAGTGATCATAAATTTGGGGCTCAGTGTTCAGGAGAGTGATGTGGGCGACACCTGCAAAATCTTAGGCTTTATTTTATTTTCTAAGCTAAGTTAAGTGAGGAGAAGAAGATGGGAGAGAGATGTGCTCTGCTGGACAGAGCAGGGTGGAGTCACTCTCCCAGATTCTGGGTGGCTCTGCTTCTGTGTTACTGAGCATGTTTACATGTCCTCCTCCCTCTAGGTTTCAGTTACCATCTCAAATGTGTGGATCTAAGCCCTCTGCACATTATAGCCCCAGTAGCTGTCAACAAAGCTGCGTGGTGACCCCATGAAGTACCCACTCAGGGAAGACTGGCTTCCGGGCGCACTCGCCTCTCCTCCCTAAGGGGCAGCCAGGAAAGGTGCAGAAAGAGGCTAGGCCTTGTTCCCCTATGCCCTGCTCACCAGGATATTCAAAAGATGCAATAAAACCCCTTGCCAAGAGGAGGGAGCTGGGCTGCCTGGAATTCAGCATTCCACGCTCCCTATTCCCACGCATAGCCATGGCCCTTCTGGCTTTATCCCCAAAACCCCAGAATTTCAGTGCTCTGTGTGGCTGGACATATAACTTACTCTGCTGTGGCCATTTCCTCAGGCTTAAGTCTGTCTTCTCAGGCTGTTGGGTAGAGCTAAAGATTGGATATTGGATGTAAAAATTGTGTCATGTGCACAGTGGAGCTCCATACATATACCTCTTCTTCACATCCACATCCAGTCTAGGCCCACATAAGCCAAGAGGCAGCAGAAGAGCCTCCTTCCTCCTGGGCCTAGGAAGTGTGCACCCGTGAACAGGCTTACAGGGTGAGGCAGCCTCGCCAAGCCAGGCTGTGTTGTGAGCCCTGCCTGCCTCCTTCTACACCCCACAGGTAAGAGCACAGAGCCCTAGGCTGCCTCTCTGCAGAGACCTCCTTTGGTGCAGCTGTACATGGTTCACATCTGCATGGGGTTCCCGTGCAATGAGCAGGGGGAATGCCAGTCCATGAGCGCCCACACGCGTGCAAGCACACAGTGCACGCACACACACACACACACACACACACACACACACACTCACTGCCCTAGTAAACCAATGTATATGATTGCTGCAGCAAACTCTTCCCATACCAGCCACAGGTTTGTGGGATCATCAGAACATTTTGAGGGTCAACCACACACAGACTGGGCTGGTGGCCCACTTCACAGATGCAAATCGTGACTTTGCTGAGATCACACTGCCAGCAGATAGAGCCTGGTGCTTACAATCTGAGCCACACACCGTCATGACAACACCACAGCACTTGCTTGTGCCTTCCCCTCACCCAAACTTCCCCTCACATTTTCATCCCAAGAAAAGGAGTGCTGAGGAGTACTAGCCTGGAAGGTCCCTGAGGCATGATTCTATCCTTGGTATGTGTGCTAGCTCTGCGACCTTGCAGAAGTATCTCAGCTCTCTGTGCTTCAGTTTCTTCATCTGTAAAATGAGAATAAGAGTTGCCTCCCGTATTTGGGAAATTAAGACACCTCACACAGAACTTGGCACATTTTAGGTGATCAATTAACAGTGATAGTCTAGACAGCTGGATAAATATCTTATCAGTGGTGGGGTGGGCAGCCCACAGGAAGGTTAGTATGCTGAGCTGTAAAAGGCTCAAGTTGACAGCTTTCGACATTGCCAGTTCTGCTGATAACCCACTACTATTATGGAATATTGTACTATACATACAACTACTTTCTCTCAGTTCAGTGAGAAGAAATATTTGTACTAATAGTGTTTTGAAAAGTTATCATGTCTGCATCTTGTAATCTGAACAACTACTATGCATTGTATTAATTATCGTGGCTGTTCTACTAATGTGTTTTGAAACTGTTTCATTGTTATTTCTTATTAAAAGCAATAAACAAATAAACCAACCAACCAAAAATGGCCAGTAAATGTTAAGGAGAATTTGCTGTGTGCCAGGGCCGGTGCGCTGTCTACATGCCATCTCCTTGCAGTCCTCACGCCCCCTAAAGAGCTCTTCTCCCCATTTTCCAGATGAAGAAGGAACCTGAGTAAGGTCGCTAGGCAAAGAAGTCACAAGACCCAGTTGGACTCGGAAGCCCAAGAACCAGCTACCAGTGAGGGTGCTGCCACTTTCTCTGCCCAACTAAGAAGGAGACCCAGAGAGGGCAGGTCACCTGCCCAAGGTCAGCAGGAGAGAGTAGCTGAGGCCAAGAGTTTTTGTCGCGAGCCCCCCTTCCCAGCCAGCCCCCTCCAATCCGCAGCTCTGCGTGCGGGGGCGCGCGCATCCCCGGGCGCCGTCGGTCAGTCCCGGTCTGTCTGGGTGTCTCCCCAGCCTCCTGTGCCGAGCAGGCAGAGGCAGGGCGTTCGCAGTGCCAAGCCCGCGCCCCACGCCCGCGGCTGCCAGACGGCAGAGCCTGCACCCCGCAACCCCCGCCGGTGCGCGGGAGCCGCCAGGGCCAGAGCGCAGCGGCGAGCGGCGAGCATACGGTCTCTGGCCGCTGCGCTGCTCTCTGCGCTCCAGAGAAACCCAGCCGGCAGGTGCCAGCACCGGCCCTCGAGATGAAGAAGCTTCAGGGAGCTCAGCTCCGCAAGGTACTGCACCGGCCGGCACACGGGAAGAGGGGCGGGAAGGGTAGGGCGCGGGCCACAGGCCAAGCAGAAGCTCCGGCTAGGCTCAGAGCCCCACACACCGCGGTTGGGAGGGGCGGGGTCATGGCTCCCCCTCTCCAGCCTTCCGGGAACCTAGTCACTGGGCCTGACCCTTCGAACAGGTGTCTGCATCCCTAGGAGGCGCGGGGTAGGAGATGCTGGGACCAGGCACCCACCTTTCTCCGTCCCTTACTGATCTTCCAGGAGCTGACTGCCTGCTAAGGGGTGTTAGAAGCAGAGTCCGGATAGAGTATCATCCTGGCGCCCCTCAGGCCACTCAGTTCTGAGGCAGCCTCTGCCGGCCTCCATGGACCCACTTTGTGCCTGCCCACCGGGCCCTGCAAGCCGGTCACCTGCTCCCTCCCGCTTCTGCCGGCAGCTCTGCTTACCCTACTGGGACCCTAGGCTGTCCCTTTCTCTGCAGAGCCGAGGGGAAGCAAAGGCAGACAGAGTGCAGTGAATGGGAGCCCCAAGGGCTCTGGGTAGATAGAGGTGGAGGCTGGGGTGAGCATGGAGGAGGGGGAGGTTTGGGGGAAGTTTCCCCACTGTTTGCTTAACCACACCAGCCCTGGCCAAGGAGTCAGAGCTCTGGCTACTATCTCAGCAGCTGTCACTTGCCATTCTCTACTCATCCCCAGTTGGGGACCTACTGGATGTGATTGGAGTGCAGGATGCTGCGACCCAGAAGGGGCTCAGGAGCTGCTCTCATCATCCCCACACCCACCCCTGCCACACACAAGCACACATTCATTCAGGCTCTGTCCTTGGACAGCCAGGCCTGGCGTCCCAGTGAAAAGGAGATCATTTTTATTGGCTGGCTTGATATTGTGTGGATCCCATGGGTCCACTGGGTCCTGACCCTTCTTCTTCTTTTTTTCTATTCTTCTTTCTTCTCTCTCCACTTGACAAGAACCATTGCCCCTCTTTGTCATAGGGCTGCAAATTACATAAATAGCTGTGTTGTGAGGAGCTGGGAGCTTAGGCAGCCTTCTTTCTTTCAGTCCTCCAAAAATTCTGTAGACTGAATCTTGTGGCCCTGATTCATCAATGAGGCAACTAAGGCAGAGGGAGGAGGCACACTGCCTCCCTGGAGGTAAGAGGAACAACCTAGACTGCGGGGGCCACATCCTCTTTGGTCTGTAAGAGAAGGGGAGAAAACGCCAGGGATCAGCAAGGAAACAGCATGCTGGACTTGGAGTCAAGAAACTTGGTCCTAGTTTTACACTGCCCTGAATTTGTTACTTGACCTTGAGCTCATCCTTTCCACTCCCTGAAACTTGGTTTCTTCTTCTACAAATAGTGAAGCTGGAGTCCAGATTCTGTTGTGTCTCTTTCCTGCAGAAGGTACTGAGAGTGTGGATTGGGGAAGTCCTGGCTTTCCAGACCCTGCAGTGGGAGAGGCTGCAGGTCTTGCAAACTTGGCTATGTGCTTCAGCATGGTCCTGGAATGGGGATGGGGTGCCCAGGAGCCAGAGCTCCCACCTAGGTGCAAGTGTGCTATGTAGTCTCCAACCCTGCCCTATTTATCTGGCTGCTGTCCTGTCTCCTGACCAATCCCATCCTTGCTGGGCCAGCATCCTAAGATTCACCCCATGGTAGCACTGGGGGTTCCAGGTGGGCTCCTGATTTGGTTTAGCTTTGGAGGACCCCATTCTTGGCCCTGGAACACGAGCAAGCTTCCCTCTGATTGGGGGAGGAGGAGGAGAAGCTGGCAATATCCTGCTCTTGGAACTCTTGTCACCATGGAAACAGAGCTGGGACCGCTCTGTGAGCGTGGAAAGGGCAGCTTCTCTGGAGAGATCAGAGGAGCCTCATTACCAGGACCTCCTGCCAGATGACCTGGATGGGGCAGGAAGGTCCCTGGTGATAGGCACGCCTTCTACCCAATGCCAAGAGCCAGTGCCAATGGCTACTGCTGCATCTTTCCTGGAGCTCACCTGGGAGTAGGTTCCAGAAGACTGATGCTCACTCAGCTGGAAAGGCATTCAGAGGGGAAGGGAGGGCTCAAGGTAAGTCTGGGAGGGGCTGCCGTCCTCACCTTAGCACTGCAAAAGTGCTGCTAAGGAACCGTGCAGGCGGCACTTGTGAGCTGCAGCTCTTGGAGCCTAGTGACTTTCCACCCTTGGAGCCCAAGCAGCTCTTTCATGCTCTGTCACAGTCACCACCTGTAATCTTTTTTTAAAAAAAAATTATCTATTTATTTTTATTATGGCTGGCTCAGCCTGCCTTGGAGGTGAGGCGGTGCAAGGATCAAACTGCAGTCCCTGTGGTTGCCTAAGCTTGCCTAGGCAGGCCTGTTAGACCACTGAGCCATCTCGCCAGCCCACCTATAATCTTGCCAGGCTTTTCTTGTCACCCTTTCCAGGCAATAGCACCATGGTACTCACCACTATAACCGAGAACTAACCTTGTTCAGCTGTCCCAGGGCCGCCATCTGGTCCACTGCCCAGCCCAGTCACTGCAGCCAGGTACTTCCAGTGCTATGACCATCATACTCTTGCCAGTGCCCCCAGCACTAAAGATGGAACCCATAACCTGGCTCAGGCCAGAGGCACTCACCACTGAGATGTACCCTAGTCCTCTCTTAATCGTTTTGGTCCCAGCAATGCTTATATAACCAGTGCCCAGCAAAGCCTCTCTGTCACCATCTGACTTGTTTGCAGTGTTATGGGAAGAAAGCCATCTGGCTAGCAGCTAGGGCTGTGGGAGTCCCCAGTCCAGGCTCTGATTTGATCCTTCGGTATTGAAACTGGCCCCAGCAAAGGCTGCGCTTGAGTTGCCTCACGGGTCACCAGAGCCAGAAGGCTCACTAACCTCCATCTTCCCAAGTGCGGCACATCCCAGCATGCTGACTCGTTGAGGCCTTCTGAAGCACACTGGGGATACCGTCTATTCCCTATTAGGGGTCATGTGTGTTAAATGATATGACAAGACCTATAGTAAAGAAACACATTTCCTTTTGGGCCTGGGCAACGTCTGGTGCTTCTAGCTTTTCTCACCCATGAATATGTCATATATCTTGAGAAATGCTGATTTATAAGCACTTTTTTGTCCTGATAAGGAAACTGAAGTTCAGAAGACTCCTAAAGTCACACAGTACATTAGTATAGACCTTGGAGTAGAGCTGCAACCTCCTGACCCCGCTCCCCATTTCATTCCAGTGTTGTCCCAGGTTTCCTACAAGCATTTCTCAACAGGAAGCAGGGGTCCTTTCTCCTCTCCAAAGACCCTGAACAATTTCTTACTAATCAGACTTCTTTGCCTGTCCATTTTCTCTGCCCTAGGGCATGACGTCCAGAGCAAGCAGGCAAGGCGTGGCTCCCTTTCTCTTGACCCGTTCTGGGGTCACTTTTGAGGAGCTGCCCTGAATTTCAGATGATCATCCTTGTTCCTGTGGGCTGCCTTCCAGGCAGTGGGCCTAGGCACTCATGGTCCAGCCACTTGCGTTCTCCAGGCCAGAATGCCAACTGGCTAGAGAAGGACCTGCATTTCCCAAGTGCAGCCAGAAAGAAGAATACCCACTGGGCCTCACTGCCCACTTTGCACCCCGGAAGAACATGCTAGAGACCGCTGGCCTCATCCTCCTCTGCACTCCTCTCCACCAGTGACAGCAAGATTCTAGCTTTCTGAGACAGATTAGGGTTTGATAGCTCATGTATACTCATGATCTAGAATGCCGTCTTCAGTAGGCTCCGCGAGCCACACAGCAGCACAGTTCTGTTTGATCCCTCAGGGAGCTCTTGATCTACCAAAAATCATCCACTTTCTATGGTAAGGGTTTCTGGTGCTTCCCTTTGTCCCCTCATGAGCACTTTTCCAGAACATTCTTCCATCTGGCCATCTGCCCTTTGGACATGCTTCACACTGTCTCTGTGTCTTCTTAAAATCAGATGTCTAAGATGAAATGAAACTCATCCTATACAGTGAGGGGGAGAGAGGGACATTCCTGTCAGAAAAGTCTGCTGTCAAGACCCAGGTCTCTCACTCACCAACGGGTCAGAATCGTGGCTGGTCCTGACCTCTCTCTGATCCTCAGTTTTCCTCATATGTAGAAGTGAGCTTCATTGAGTGCCTTACATGTGTGGTTGGTCTGAGGATGGATTCGAGAGATGTGAATAAAATGCTCAGCGCGAGTGCTCAGTATTTAGCGATTGTCAGTAAGAGCTTTAGCAGCAGCATAAGCCCATCCCTTGATCCCGGCCTCTGCTAGGCTAGGCAGTCTGAGATCAGGCAGCTTTCTCAGACCTAGGCCACCTACTGCCACTGCCTAAGGATCTTCTACCCCTTACAACATGAATCCAGATGGCAGCCCCTGATTGCTAAAACAAGAGAACGTCTTTCAGTTCAGCCTTGTCCAGTCCTGCATTTCTGCCATGGTGGGGGTCACAGCTCCAACCTGACCTTACCTTCCCTCCACCCACTTTGGTCTCTCCTACTGACAGCCTGTCACCCCAGACCTGTTGATGACCCCCAGTGACCAGGGCGATGTGGACCTAGACATGGACTTCGCTACAGACCGGGGCAACTGGACAGGCAAGCTGGACTTCCTACTGTCCTGCATCGGCTACTGTGTGGGCCTGGGCAACGTCTGGCGCTTCCCCTATCGAGCCTACACCAACGGAGGAGGTACTGGCCTCAGTCCAGTCGAGGGTATCTGAGGGATGGACTGAAGCTTGTGGCAGATCGAGCTTTTCTGTTGCCTGAGTCACTGTCTCCGGGGTGACCTTGGCTGAGAGGAAGGAGCTTCCTGCTCGTGTTTCTGCTCATCAGCCAGGCCTTGCTTCTTCCTTCTCCTCCCCAGGGTGGACACCACAGGCTCTTTTCTCTGAGGCTCACATCTCCTGGACCCCATGCTTTGTGATAAAGGCATTATCTGTCGATTAGGGATCAACACTTTTAATATTCTCTCCACACCTCCCCTCTCCTCCAGAGCTCTGCTTCGTCAACCATTTCCTCTCTGAATTGTCAATATTTCCTCTCTTCTGGTTTCTCCCATTTAAGACTGCAAATACAAAATCCCTACCCTGAAAAAAAAAAAAAAAAAAAAAAAAAAAAAAAAAAAAAAAAAAAAAAAAAAAAAAAAGAAAGCAAGAAAGAAAAGAAAAGCAAATCCCTTTTGTCCCTGCCTCTCCATCAAGTCACACTGTGGAGCTCACAGTGATAGCTAGGGCCAAGCGCTCACTCCCGCCAGGCCTGTGCTGAGTGTCTACCTCCTTAGCCCCCACAGCCCTCCTAGGGGGGCATGACCACATGACGCGGCAGGGGAACTTGAGGTGGGCCAGGCTCCTTGTCCAAGGTCGCACAGCCCCAAAGTCCCAACATTCCAACCCTGATCCAGGCACCATAACTGAGTCCTACAGTCCCAGTTTCTAAAGAGGCTGAGGCAGAGAATTGCAAATTCAAGGCCAAGACTGGATGAGATAGTGATACCTTGTGTTAAAACAAAATGAAAGGGCTGGGGACACAGGGCTCCATGAGAGGGTGCTTGCCTACCTTTTGTGACGTCCTAGTTCATTTTCCAACAGAAAAAAAAAAAAAAAATCTTACTGAAACAGTCTTCTCCAGGCCCAAGGTGGGCTTGCTAGGATTTCATTCAAACTGCCTCTACCAGACTTGCTAAAAGAATGCAAATTGGTAAAGTGAGAGAGATCCAAAGAAAGCGGGTGAAACAAAGCAAAGATACTTTCACGTTGCCAGGAATGCGGGCTGGGGCCAGTCACTGAGACGCAGGGGTGCACTGTGTCCACAGCTGTCCTGCTGCTCGCCCTCTCACTGCTTCTCTACGCTGCTTTGTCTGCTGACCTCATTATGTCCTGAAGCAGGTTCTGTTTCTCCCTGCAGTTGGGGACGGGGCCAGGGGTGACCACAGACACTTCTGGAGTGGTGCAGGCCCTCAGCAGGCTTAGCAGTGCGGAGCTTTCCATCTGAATGAGTCAGGACAGCGCTGCAGGAAGGTTTCCGAATGGTCTGCTTGGGATACGCACCCACTGAGGGGCCGGGGGAGGGCACACAGGCCTGTACCCTGTGAGGTACAGGGCTGTATGAGGAGGGTGTGTGTTGGCAACATAGAAGCAAAGGGTAAGGAATGCTGGCCCCAGGAAACCGCAGGTGGCAGACTTGCAGATCTGAGGCAGGGTGACCAAGACAAGAGACCAGATTGGAGCCAGGTTCTAAAGGACGTGGACTCCTGTCCTGAGGAGTTTGCACTGCTTCAGTAAGAAATGCCCTCATTCCTTCCCTCTTTCCACCCTCCACGTGCTCACTCACTCGCTCTGTAGGTGGTTCTCTAGGCTCTGCCGTGGGTCAGCATTATTGTGGACACAGGTCTACAAAGGTGAATAAAGCCCTGTCAGCCTCCCTGGTCCTCAGAGGCCTGAAGAAAGAGAGAAGCAGCCCCACAGGCTCAGGTGTCTGCCTCCAGTCAGGGCCGGATCAAACTGGGCCTTGGGGGCTACTGACCCTCCAAGCTCCTCTTCCCTGTTCCTCACAGGCGCCTTCCTTGTGCCCTACTTCCTCATGCTGGCCATCTGTGGCATTCCCCTCTTTTTCCTGGAGCTCTCCCTGGGCCAGTTCTCCAGCCTGGGACCCCTGGCCGTCTGGAAAATCAGCCCCCTCTTCAAAGGTGAGGTCTTGGTGGTCCCTGGGCTAAGCTTGGTCTGAGGGAGGCAAGGAGGTACCCGTCCCCTGCCACACCTCCAGGCAGAGAGGGAAGTGGAGGCAGGAGGTGACAGCATCCTGAGGGCTCTGAGCTGGGCCCACGGCAAGCTCAGGGGCCACCCAGCAGCCCTTTCCCCACACCAGGTGCCGGCGCTGCCATGCTGCTCATCGTAGGCCTGGTGGCCATCTACTACAACATGATCATCGCCTACGTCCTCTTCTACCTCTTTGCCTCCCTCACCAGCACCCTGCCCTGGGAGCACTGCGGCAACTGGTGGAATACAGAGCTCTGCCTCGAGCACAGAGGCGCTAAACCCGGCAATGGCACACTTCCCCTCAACCTGTCCAGCACCGTGAGCCCCAGCGAGGAGTACTGGAGGTCAGGTGCCTGCGACACGGGGGCTGGGGCGAGAGGCGCTCTGCAGAGCAGCATTCAGGGCAGTGTTAGGTCAGGCTCCCACTGACCCAGCTCTGTCACCTTGAGAGATTTATCTGGGTTGTATTGCTTTCTCTTTAGAATGAGGACAATAACTATAGCTATTTCAGAAGGTGGCCAGGAAGATTAAAGAAAAGAATGCCTAGAAAAATCCTGCAGTCCAGTCTGGAGGACAGTAAATGCTAGCTGATAATCCTAACACAGAGGTGATGATAACAACAGTAGTGACATTTTGGAGTTTCTGTTTCCTCCTCGGTAGCAAGGGAGGTGACGATAGTACCTGCTTCGTGGGATGTTATCCACTCAGGCATGACCACCTGCTGTATCATAGGTAAATATGTAGCACAGGGCCAGGGCCGTATATAGTCAGGAACCCCTTAGATGAATATGTAGGAGAAAGGAGACCATTGGAGTGGCATTGTTGTGAGGCTTTAAGGGATTCAGGTAAAATGGGTATAGGGGTAGCCTGAGCATGGTAGCTGTCAGCCAGGTACTGCTGCTCACTGGCTTGTCCCAGAGCCCCATTCCACAGCTGGGAAAACAAGGCCCTACCTCAGCCACAATAGTGGTGGTGGTATTGCCACATAAGACTCCTGATTTCTATCCTGTTTTGAGGCAGTCCCCACCCCTTCCACTGCAAGAGGCTGCTCTTAGGAATTCCCCCAGACAAACCCATGTCTGGAGCTGTTCCTCTCATCTGCACGGGCTGCACAGTTCATCATCTGTCCGTCACGGATATCCACAGTGCCTGTGTTGGCTGAAGAGTAGGTCTGAGTGTGGGAGAGGATAGGCCCGGTCTGCAGCTCAAAGCCCAAACTTGACGTGCTCGTTGACAGCAGCCTGGACTCTCCACTGAGTTAGTTAGGATGCCGACGGGAGGCAGGTGCTGTAGTCAACAGGGCCTGACAAAAGGAGTGACAATAAGGGGCTTTCAGGAGGTCAGGAGACCTGCAAGGAAAGGTGTGATGCCAGGGACTAGCACTAGGGAGAGCTGTCACCCACCCTGAACTACACTGGTGAGAGAGAACCGGAGCAATTGGAGCTTACAGGAAGGTCTGCCCAACCAGACCTGTAGCTTGCAGGAAGGCCACAGCCAGGGTGGAGATGAGGGCGGGCACTCATGCATATATCCACATGACCCAGAACCCTCTCTCTGTCCCCTTTGCGTGCCCTGCTGTGGCCTCCCCACAGACAGTGGGCACAAGAGAAAGGGAGCCAAGGTGTGGTGTCAGGTAGTGTCCTGGGAACACAGCTGGTGAGGGACGGATGGCAAAGGATGGGGAAGCTGTCATGTGGAGAGTATCGAAGGGCCTCACCGCTGCACACAGCTGTGCTCCATGCCTGTGCCTGGTGACCGCAGGACCCTTATCTCTTACAGCCGCTATGTCCTCCACATCCAAGGCAGCCAAGGCATCGGCAGCCCTGGGGAAATCCGCTGGAACCTCTGCCTCTGCCTGTTGCTAGCCTGGGTCATCGTATTCCTCTGTATCCTCAAGGGTGTCAAGTCCTCAGGCAAGGTGAACCTGGGAGACCCCAAGGCCTGAAAGGGTGGGGAAGACTTCCTGGAGGACCAGAGCGAGTGCCGGGGCTGAGACATTCTGGCTTCACCAGAGGATCAAGGAAGAGGGCACTGAGATGGGGCCAGCGGAAGGAAAGCCAGGTGGAGGGCTGGTGGGCTGGGCTGCTTTCCTGGGCTGGAGCCCTCGGCTGGTGGCGGCCACGAGTTGCTTTCAAGTTGGTCTCCTACCCAGTGCTGGCTCCCTGAAGGGACTCAGTGGCAGTTTGTTGAGGAGGGAGGGCCTGAGTAGCCTGTATGCCGAATGCAGCTGTTAGCTCAGTTAGGAAACCCAGAGGTCTGCTGCGGATGAGCTGGGCCCAGGGCTACTGGGCAGCACGAAGAACCTCTTGTCTGGTCTCTGTGGAGAGCAAGGTTCTCCTCTGTGTTGGCTTTCTTCTCTAGAAGGTTGTCCCTGGAGCCCCAGACTTAGACTTGACCCAGTTGGGGAAAAGCTTCTCATTTCTGTTTGCACAATCACAAGGACTTAGCCTTCTGGGCGAGCAGTGTGGTATATTCACCCCTGAACCAGTCTCAGTGGCCAGGGGTTGGAATACTCTGCTGGAGCTGGGGTCAGCCCCCTCTAGGGAAAGATGGGGTGCTGTGTCTGAAGAAGGTGAGCTAGATGCTGGGAAGGCAAAGCCACTGATGTCCACTGTGGGTGATGAAGGGGCAGGAAAGGCGGCAAACTTGTCACAGATGAATTTGAACGGTTCCCTTGGGTATTGTGAATTACAACGTGTCCCCTGCTGAGTGCTGACAAGTGCTGCCTGCGAGGAAAAAGGCAATTATAAGAAGACTGAGCATGGTGTAGAAAGCTTTTAGGAAGAGGGGAGGGGTGGTCACGGTCCCAGC
Organism: Myocastor coypus; assembly: GCA_004027025.1. Taxonomy (NCBI): domain Eukaryota; kingdom Metazoa; phylum Chordata; class Mammalia; order Rodentia; family Myocastoridae; genus Myocastor; species Myocastor coypus. The sequence goes on along the minus strand of PVJA010002026.1, from coordinate 31,629 downwards.
TGAGGCACCCAGGGTGTTGAGGTGTAACAGGAAGAAGTGAGTGAGGACATAGCAGATACAGAGGGAGAGCAGAGGGAAGATTGGGAGCCTTGAAAGCTTGGTGACCACCCAGAGTGAGCTCGTGTGGCCAGGGTGTAGGCAGACACTTGGCTAGATTTTACAAAAGAATTTTTCGTGTGGCACTGGGGATTGAAGCCAGGGCTCTGTACATGCTGAGCATGCGCCCTACCTCTGAGCTATGGCACCAATCCAGGAGGATTCTTACCACTGTGGTGATGGCCCACAACAGAAGATGGACTTGGGTGGCCGTGGCAGCTGGGTGACAGCCCTCTGCTGGTGGGTTGGATGGGAGGAGGCAAGGGGCAGAGAAGGACACACAGCACGGACAAGGGCCAATTCCTTGCCAGGCCACCAAAGGGGAGGTGAGGTTCTAAATGAGGTCATCAGGAAGAGGGAAGCATAGAAGGAAGTCCCTGCCTCCGGCCCCTGCTTCTCTCTCAGGTGGTGTATTTCACAGCCACGTTCCCCTACGTCATCCTGCTCATGCTGCTGGTCCGTGGAGTGACCCTCCCGGGGGCCTGGAAGGGCATCCAGTTCTATCTTACGCCCCAGTTCCACCACCTGTTGTCTTCCAAGGTGAGGTCCTCAGGCTGGGGCACAGAGAGGAGCATCAGGCCAGAGCAAAGGAGTGGAAAAAGGGGGCTTTCTCTGTGAGGAAAGAGGACTGTGGGCAGGGCAGGGATCATACACTTGGAGTTCCCTAGCAGCTAGCAGTGTATTCAACCCTTTGTGTGCAATGTGTGCATGTGTATGTGCTTGTGTGTGTATGTGTGTTTTCCATTTATTTTCTTAAAAATCCTATGAAATGGACTCTATTGTGTGCACTTTGCTGATGAAAAAACATTAGTTCATAAGAATGAATGGTAAGGGCAGGCAAGATAGCTCCGCAGACTAGGCACCTGCTTAGGTAAGCACAGCGACCAGGGTTTGATCCCCGGTACTGTATGCTACCCATGGGCCCACTGAGCCGGTGACAAAGTCTGGGTGCACACCTGTAATACCAGCTCTGGGGAGGCTGAAAACAGGAAGATCACTATGAGTCTAAGCTGCATAGTATGACACTGTACCAAATACATTAAACAAACAAAAAAAAGAATGAATGATAAGGTTAAGGGACTTGACCAGAGAACACCAGTGTTGGGGTTCCCATCCAGATGTGTTGGACTGCAAACCCCAGGAAGACATTAGTACTAATGCTCATAACGACACGGAGCTGACAGCTAACCTTTACTCTTTATTGATCCATGACTGTGCCTGAGCCTGCTCTAACACCATGCTAAGTAATAGCACGGTAAACAATTTTTAGTGCCTATCCCCTTACGAAGCAGGCACCATTCCTGTCCCCCCATTATCAGCAAGGAACCTGCAGTCCAGAGCAGGGAAGTGTAGCTACAAAGCTATGAGACTGGGACCCCACCCAGGCCTTTCTGACCCTAGGCAGGAAAACAAAGGTTTGCAGGAGCTCACTACCAAGTGAATCTGCTGGGAGCTTGAACATTAGGCACTACTTGCTTATAGCCTGCACCAAGCTTAGCGACCAGCTGCTCGACTAGTTAGGAAAACTGAGGCAAGAGAGGGGAGGGGAGGGGAGGCGAGGGGCTGGTGCACATGCTGCGGTGCAGGGGCTAGAGCTGGGCTCGTGAGCCTGGCCTCCCCACACTGTGCCTGGCCTATGTGTGTTGGCCTGGCCCTGTGCCCGGCTTCTGCTGCCTGCCCTCTGCACCCACTGTGTGCCAGCCCCTCGTGTCTGCCCTCCATTTTCCTCCTTTCCCGGCACAGGTATGGATCGAAGCTGCTCTTCAGATCTTCTACTCCCTGGGTGTGGGCTTCGGGGGTCTTCTCACCTTTGCCTCCTACAACACGTTTCACCAAAACATCTATAGGTCAGTGCTTGTGGTGTCTCAGCCCCCAGGGCTGAAGCAAGGAGAGTGGCTGGCCAGGGAGGGCCTTCTGGGTTGAGGGCATGGCCTTCTTACCCTGGCCTGTGCCTGGACTTCTCCTGGCAGAGACACCTTCATCGTCACTCTGGGCAATGCCATCACCAGCATCCTGGCTGGCTTTGCCATCTTCTCTGTGCTGGGCTACATGTCGCAGGAGCTGGGCGTGCCTGTGGACCAAGTAGCCAAAGCAGGTGGGCAAGGTGCCAGGGTTGGCCAGAGCTGGGAGCACGTGTGTAGAGCAGGGAGGGTTGTCAGTGGGTATGGGGTGTGTGGTGTGTCTTGCAAGAGCTTTCCAATGCCTGTGCATGCAAATGAGTGTGTCGTAGCCGGCTCCTGGGTGTCCGTGTATGAAGGGATAGGTGTGCCGTGCAGTGCTGTGTGTATTACTATGTGTCTGCAGGTGAGTTCGTGGAGATGGTCTTATCTCTTGTGCCTGTGGTGGGCCACATGTGTGCAAGTGAGAGCGATTCAGGGTGAGAATGGTCTTGTGAATCAGTGTGGCTTGGGCCGATGAATGTCAGTAAGTAAGTTTTAGTGGAATTCTTTCTATAAACAATTGTGTACACATACATGATCTAATGAGGTTTTATATTTGGAGGGTATGTTTATTCATGCACTTGTTATTGAGTCAGTTATGTATTAATTTATATTTACTGTCCACCTGGGCTGACCTATGCCCTCAAGGTTAAGACTGCATTGGAAGCGTACATTTGGTGCATGTCCCTGTGTGTGGGGGGGTCTGTAGGGTCGCTGCATGCCCCAAGCTGCTGACCTCGTGTGCTCTTGGCCCAGGCCCCGGCCTGGCCTTTGTAGTCTACCCACAGGCCATGACCATGCTGCCTCTGTCACCCTTCTGGTCTTTCCTCTTCTTCTTCATGCTTCTGACGCTTGGCTTGGACAGCCAGGTGAGCTTCATCCATGGCATGGGGCCCTGTGGTACGTGTGTGTGTGGGGGGGCCTGATCCATTATATGGGGCTCCATGGTGTGTATATATATGAGCTTCATCCGAGGTGTGGGCTTCGTGGCGTGTGAGCCTCATCCACAGTGTGAGGCCTGTGGTTTATGTGTGTGGGCCTCCTTCATGGTGTGGGGTTTCGTGGTGGGTATGTATGAATCTCATCCAAGGTGTGGGATCCATGGTGTGTGTGTGTGTGTGTGTGTTTGTGTGTGCGCCTCATCCATGGCGTGGGGACCCATGGTGTGTGTGTGTGTGTGCATGTGCGTGCGCCTCATCCATGGCATGGGGACCCGTGGTGTGTGTGTGTGTGTGTGTGTGTGTGTGTGTGTGTGTGTGTGCGTGCCTCATCCATGGTGTAGGGACCCATGGGGTGTGTGTGTGTGTGTGTGTGTGTGTGTGTGCACCTCATCCATGGCATGGGGACCCATGGTGTGTGTGTGTGTGCGCATGTGCCTCATCCATGGCGTGGGGACCCATGGTGTGTGTGTGAAGGGTCTCATCCACAGTGTGGAGCCTCATGCTATGTGTGGGGCTCTGACCCCACCTCCTACCTCCCACTGTCCAGTTTGCCTTTCTAGAGACCATCGTGACAGCAGTGACAGATGAGTTCCCCTACTACCTGCGGCCCAAGAAAGCAGTGTTCTCAGGCCTCATCTGCGTGTCCATGTACCTGATGGGGCTGATCCTCACCACTGATGTGAGTGCCCTGCAGGGTGGGGTAGGCAGGGAAGAGTGCAGGCGACACCCGCCGCTGTGCCTCTGGCTAGGCTGAGCAGTCACGGCGGCACCTGGCTTCCTCATTTTTAAGAACCTGTCCCTACCCGGGCCCTGTCTCCAAGGGAGGCAACGTGGTTGGCAGAAGCTCATGGAATCTGGAGGTGTAGGTTCAGACCTCACCCCTGCAGCTGCCAGGTGACCTCAGACAAGTGACTTTGCCTCCTTGAGCCTGTGCTGCTCATTGCTAGATGGGGGTTCTGCCACATGGGGCTTTGGTGGGCTGTGCATTGGTGGGCAGGTTGCCAGCGCCATAGTGTCATCGTCTCACTCTCCTGACAGCCTGGCTACTTCCTGCTCACTCCCTGCTAGGAAAGGGAGGCCATGCCAGAAGGTGGAGCCAGGGTAGGCGACCCAGAGCTGTGATTTGTATTTCAGGGGGGCATGTACTGGCTCGTCCTTCTGGATGACTACAGCGCCAGCTTCGGGCTAATGGTGGTGGTGATCACCACGTGCCTCGCCGTTACCCGGGTTTACGGTGAGAAAGGCCTGAGAGTCAGAGCTGAGTCCCCCTGACATGGAGGAATGGAGTCAACCTGGGAGCCCCTTTGCCAGGGGGGAGGGGCTCCTGGGCAAAGGGGCTGCCATGGCCCTACAGCAGGGCTGCCCTCCGCCCTCCCTGCACAGGCATCCAGAGGTTCTGCCGAGACATCCACATGATGCTGGGCTTCAAACCGGGCCTCTACTTCAGGGCCTGCTGGCTGTTCCTGTCCCCAGCCACACTCCTGGTAAGTAGTGCTGGCTGACTGTCCTCTGTGTTCAGTCTGATAGGCCACCATGGCACGGAGCAGAGCCTCCATCCAGGCTGTGGGCTGAATGGGAGGGTCCTAGCCCACACCTGTGTCCTTTTCCAAGGCCCCAGCTTCTGTAGCTGTGCTAGCCCAGCTCTGCCTTTGTTTGGCAAGAGGGTGGGTTTGTCCCAGAACTCAGGGCCTCAACACTGGGCTTTCTTGGTCTTGAGTTGGGATGGCTTAGGGACAGATGATGCTAAGAAGGGGTGCTTCCGAGCTGAGCTCTCCCAGCCTTGCTGTAGGTAGGGGCAGCTGTAGGTAGAAGTAGCACTACCTCAGGCCTAGCAGAGCCTTCAGAGCTGTACTCTCGGGTTCTGGTATAACTCAGACTCTGAGTGGCTCTGGCTGGACTCTGTCAGCCTGGGCTACCCCAAGAGCCCTAGAGCCCACCGTGACCCTGAAATTCCCACCCTGCAGGCCTTGCTCGTGTACAGCATTGTCAAGTACCAGCCCTCAGAGTACGGCAGCTACCGCTTCCCTGCCTGGGCTGAGCTGCTAGGCATCCTAATGGGCCTGCTGTCCTGCCTCATGATCCCTGCTGGCATGCTGGTGGCCGTGCTTCGAGAGGAGGGCTCACTCTGGGAGGTGAGTCTGCCTACCTTGGCCATCTTTGCCTCCAGGGCCCTGACCTTGTTATGGACCCCCATATCTTGCCACTCAGTGCTTCTTTAGTCTAAAGAGACCTGCTCGTTTGAGGCAGAGTCAGAGGCCTGGGGTCCTGCCTTTGACACCTCCCAGCATACGGGGTCTTGGTGGGGGCAGACAAAGACCACTGAGCACTGGATTCAGCCAGGATTAGGGCCTACCTCAGGTGACCAACCTAGAGCTTCCTGCTGGGACTCAGAGTTCCTCAGGCAACACTGAGGAACCACAGGAGGTGGCCTGGTGCCTCCCTCTGCTACCTCCTTAGGTGGCCTGGGACAGAATGATGGTGCAAGCCTTGTCCTAGGCCGGGACTTTGTGGAGAAACCAGAAAAGAGTATAAGCTGTTGGGCACAGGGGTCAGCAGACCTCAGAAGAGGGAGACAGTGACCTTTTGTGGGCCCGGGGTGTGATGCATGACCAAAGCAAGGACCTGCCCTTCCCTGTGCCACGGGACACGCCTGGGGTGCTGAGCCCTTCACCGCCGCAGCTTCTGGTGTGGAGTCCTCTGGTGGCCGGAGGCTGTCACTGCAAGTGAAGCTGGAATGAGCCTGATGTCTCCCAGAGGGAGAGTAAGGCCCTCTCCAGCACACGGTGTACCCCTCGGGTGCTGGGCCAGCCAGTCATGGCTTTTGAGAGCTACTGTTACATATTCAGGCACGCTGGTAGCTTGAAACTGTCAATGGGAAAAAACTGGCTGCAGAGCCGCCACCCTGGCCTCCCCACACTCGCTTGTTGGCTCTCTGGGGCCCGGGCTCCATGCCCTCTTTTCACCCCTGAGTCTCCACTGGAGAGAGGTGCACACCCTGCCAACTTCAGCAGCAGCAGAGCACTGTGGCTGCACCCCAGCCTGCCCAGCAGGACAGAATCCCGCTGCTCTACCTCCAACTGCTGTGTGACTTTGGGCAAGTGAACCCCATGAATCCCCCCTGTACTCCTAAAGGAGCACCAGCCTGCTTTGGGGAGTCAGGAAGGGGAGTGAGGGTAGGGAGCTGCTCAGTGGAGCTTCCAGGAAGCTGGTCTTTCAGGCTTAGAGACCAGCTGGTGGAAACTCTCGGCTCCCAGCAGCCACTGCAGGAGCTTCCCACAGCCCACAGCCAGGTGGAGGGGTACCAGGCAGCAAGCAGTGCAAATGAAACACTGGCTCAGGAGTGTCACCTTCAGAGGCCAAGGTGTCTGGCACTGACTCATGAGGACCAGAACCGCGGTTCTGCTGTTTGCCAGTGGTATGAATGCCCATAAGCAAGCTCCTGCACCTCTCTGAACCTTGTTTTCTCTATTTTTAAAATAAGGACAGTGGTGCCTATTTATAGGACTGTTGTGAAAAAGAAAAAAGGAGCTCATCAGCATAGCATGATATGGATAGAAACGCCAAATATTTCAGAAGTTCCAGATGGAGTTGGACTGCCTGGGTTCAAAGCCCAGGACCACCGCTTTCTACCCTTGTGACCTTGATTATCTTAACTAACCAGCCTAAGCTTTAATTCTCACACAAACTTATGGGCTGGAGGGTAAAAGCGAGAGTATGCCTCTCCTGGGGATACTGTGAAGACCCTTTCTAGTAAGAGATGCAGCACAGCGCCAATCACAGTAAGTGCTCAGTTCCAGACTAGGGCTCCCACACAGGCACCTTTGCATTTGATGATGTCTGGTCACATTGCTGGCTGTCACAGAGAGGGGAGGGATACAGGCAGTGCTACTTTTATCTGCTGGACCAAGACTAGGGGTGCTGCTAAATGTGCTTGCACATAGAGGGCAGCACCAGAGCAGAAATTTTCCAGAACCAAAGGCTGAGAAAGCTGGGTCTGGGCACCTGGTTCAGCTGGAAACACATCTAAACCCTGGCTCTCAGGGAGCTGGCCTCTAATGTAGGAGACAGGCAGCAAGGGGGTATGTGAAGATAGTGGTAAGTGCTGTACTTTATGAATAGCACAAAAATACCAACAGAAGGAATACAAAGTGATGAGGGACCCCGGAAAATGCTGGGAAGACAGGCAGGGCGATCCATACAGATTGGGGGCAAGATTTCAGGGCAGATCAGCAGCAGGTGCAAAAGCCCTGAGGCCGCTTGGCAGGTATGAAAAGCAGTGAAGGGACAGTGTCCCTGGAGGACAGGGAGTGAGGGGAGGGGCAGGTTCTGAGGTTGGAAGGTAGACAGGGCAGGACAAGGGAGCTTCAGATTCAGGCTGAGTGAAGAGAAGCCATTGGCAGGCTCCTGCAGCCTGGGGCTGCATCCTGTGAATCCACGGGCGTTCCCACACTGCTAGCACCAGGTGTGCGGCAGCTGAGGCCTAGGGCCCCGCGGGATCTCTTGTCAGGCGGCTCCTTCTCCAAGAGCATGCAGCTCTTCTCCCTGGCTGGGCAGGCAGAGGGCCCTGGGAACGAGGTCAGAGGAAGGAGGAACCCTAGTCAGTCCCTGCTGAGTCACCACACAGTCAGTTCCCTCCTTCCATGGAAACTGGAGCTCTTGGGGGAAAGGTCAGAGTCAGGGCCAGAAGGGCCCAGGGGCAGCTGCAGTCCTGCCTTAGTCCTCCAGGGTCCTGCCTAAGATCCCCAGCTCCACTGCACTCGGCATTTGGGGAAGAAGCCACAGTGGGCTTCTCTTGCCACATGCAGATGTTCAGAGGAGAGCCCCGCCTCATACCCACAATGGCACCACTTACTAGGCCCGGCACTGCTCCTGGCACCCTGCCAAGGGCATCCTCACAGTGCCACCATGATACCAAATTAGAGACCATATCCGAAGGCCATCCAGCTCATAGACGGGTAGGTAGCCTACACACACACACACACACACACACACACACACACAAGCTCCCAGCCCTGGGGTTGTTGCCGGCACTCAGCCGGGTGATGAGGTCAGGTCTTTTCTTAGTATCTGGCTGCCTTCACCTCTGTCATTGCCTTGCTACAGAGGCTCCAGCAGGCCAGCCGGCCAGCCATGGACTGGGGCCCATCACTGGAGGAGAACCGGACAGGCATGTACGTGGCCACACTGGCCGGGAGCCAGTCACCCAAGCCGCTGATGGTGCACATGCGCAAGTATGGGGGCATCACCAGCTTTGAGAACACGGCCATCGAGGTGGACCGCGAGATTGCAGAGGAGGAGGAGTCCATGATGTGAGGCCAGAGCTGGAGGACAGCGGGCCTCTCCTGGGGCTTTACAGCCCTGCCAGCGAGGCTGCCAGGTGCAACAACACTGCTGGGATTCTGAGAGGCTGGGAGAGGTTGCCATGTGACGCTGGCCCTCCTGCAGCTCTGGCTGTGACCTGTGCCTGTCCCAAAGCCTCTGTCCTCTGTCTGGTGCCCTCATACAGACACACACACACACACACACACACACACACACACACACACATACACACACAGTGCAGCCCTCACTGTGTAGAAGGGCAATTAAGGCTAGCAAGGGAGGGACTGGCCCCAGGTCACATGGCAGAGAGGACTTGGTCCCAGGCCTCTGGTCCAGCCCACACCCTTTCCTCATGTTGCCACCTCTGTGCGGGGCCCAGCCCGTCTCCACGCTGGGCAGCCGTCCTCACACCCACACACAGCCTGCGCAGCAGCACAGTGGGAGGACTGCGGAGCTGCCAAGGCCCGGAGTGTTGGAGGCTTGGTGGGAAGGAAGATCCCTGTGGGGAAGATATCCGAGTACAGGCCAGACTTCCCAAAAGTGGGAGCAGAGGGTGCTGAGGAAAGGAAGTTTTCAAGAAAAAGAAAGGAAGGTACCTCAGCCAGAGCCGCTCCTTGGGGCCAGGGGAGGCCAGGCTAGCTAGCCCTGTGGAGCCCCTGCATGGCTGGAGTTGTCCATGGCAGCAGCTTTAAAGGCACTCTGGTCCCAGTGAGGACCATAAAGGGGAGCTGGGACTGTGGGTGGGAGGGGAACTGCATGGTACCTGACATCACATGGGGTCTTTGCAGGGAGCACTGGGGGACAGGGTGGACATGGTAGACCTGTGGAGGCAGACTTGGGGCCTGAGTTAGGGCACCAGAAAAGAGACAGGAAGATAGGAGGTTCCAGACCTTACACCTGGGCGTGGCAGGGAGGTCTGAGAGTAACAGCTACGCAGATGGGACAAGGACTAGGCTCGCTACCTTCCCTTCCCTTCATCCCAGAGGCCCTTACCACCACACCCCCCTCCAGCCCCAGGTGCTGCTGGGGCGTCAGCCATAGCTGTGAGTGGCTGGAGAATCTGTGGAATGCAGAGAGATGGCCTGCACATGGTAATCGCGGTAATCGCTCTGATACCATGGGCCAGGCCCCAGACCCAGTGTGCAAGCTGAGGCAGAGATTGGGGTGGCCTGGGGCTCCTGGCCCCCCTGAGGTGAGGATGGGGCCACCCTGAGTGGTTTCTTGCTCACAGCATCCTCCAGGGGGCAGGGCACCTCCGTGCAGCTGCAGCAGCCTCTGTGCCCATCTCCTGGCATCTCCCAGCCCATCTGTGTTCTGCTTATTGATCGTTAATAAACACTAGGTGAGCTCACCTTCCAGTCTCCTGCCTGCCCAGAGCATGAGGTGGTCAGCACAGGCCTTCCACTCCCACTGGTCAGGTGAGGAGCCTGAGCCTCAGCCACATCCTCTCCCAGCTCTCCTGGGTCCTAAAATCTGCTCTGCACTTTGCTGGGGCAGAGGTGGCGGGTGGTAGTGTGCTGGAGGCTGAGGACAGAAGACGAATTCTGGCCTTGAAGAGACTGCTTAGTTCTCCTGTTTGTTCCCTCGGACAAAATGAGATCTGCGGCAAAGACATTTGCGGGCTGGCACATCCCCGCGGGCTGGCACAGGGGGAACCAGAGTTTCCTTCCTGGCAGAGTCTGGCCATAAGAAAGAGCCCCGGTTGTCAAATGCAAGGCCTGGGTGTTTACACAGCTTTGACTGCAGTGCAAGGAAGGGCTGCATGTTTGGGTATTAATGCGCTTCCCCCAACGAAGTGCCAGGCTCCTCCCACCTCTCTGTTGGGGCTCCCCATGGATAAAAGTATGAATTTGCAAATTTTCAAAGAGTGGCCCTCATAAGACAAGATGCTCCTTCCCACATCTTGGAGCGGCCGGCCTTGCCAAGGGCTGAGCTCTTCGCACTGCTCGCCCTGTCCTTGCTGCAGCCGAGCACTAGGAGTTCAAATACCGCAACCCCGGAGCTCAGTGTTTCCTCTTCCCCAGGTTCCAGGTGTGAGCTGTGAGGCATCCAGGCTGTGGACCCTACACTCTTTTCCATTCCTTACCTGTCCCCACTGGGCCTCCATTCCTCCTGCCTCCCATCCCACCCTAACTCCCCCAGTCACTGGGCTGTGATCATGCACTGCCCTCCCCGGCCCTGTCTTCCACCTGTCCTGGTTTTCCATGTCCACCACTCTCAGGCAAAACTTACCTCACTGCCCTTTTCCCTCTGCCACCTGTGCCATGTCTCAGCTACCCCCTGCTGTCCCTAGAGTGTTCCTGGGTCTCCCTGGCTTGGCTTCCAACCCTACACAGCAGAGCCAGACCTGACTACCCAGGAGCTGGCCCGAGAACCAGGTGCCCCTGCTGGCCGTCCCATGATCACACAGCAGGCAGCTGGGCCCTGAGCCCCCAGGACACCAGCCTGGGACCCACCCTAGATATTCAAGCAGGTGGCCTAAGTGAAGAGAGCTCTTGGTTGAGCAGGACAATAACTGGCAGCTGAAGTTGGTGGGTGTGGAAAACAGGAGAGGAAGAACTTCTGGGAGCCAGAGAAGAAAGCATGCCCATCCAAAGAGGAAGGTTGCCTCTCTGAAGCCCAGGGCATTTTTGGGAGTACCTGGAAGTCTGGATTGTCCTAAGAAATTTTGGCAATTGCTTTGAAAGATGCAAAAGAGCATAGCTCCGTCAGGGTCCTCTGTCCACTGTGTAGGCCACCTGCTCTGCAGACTTGGGGAGGGAGCAGTCCACAGCGACTTCGCCTGTGCATGGTGGTGAGGTGACAGTGTGCTGGCTGTCCCTGGCCAACAGTGCATAACCGTCTCCATGGGGCCTCTGCTGCTTGTCACAGGTAATCTCTGTGCTTGTGGGCCCCTGAACATGGGAGGCTGCAGGGGCCCTAGGGCGACATTTGAGGCCTGGCTGTCCTGGGTCCTGCATCTCTGTACAGCCTGTAGGAGAGGATGTTCCCTTGGGTGTCAGGCAATGCTGGTCCTAGGTCCTCTGCCTTGGCTTTTGGCTTATGGTCTCTGAGAGCAAATGAGAACAGAAGAGGAAGAATGAGGAAGAATAACCCCCACAGAGTGACAGGAGCTGCCTCTTCCCAAAGTCATGCAAGGGTCAACAGACACCTGGGGTTACTGGTTACCTTGTGTTTGCTGCTTGCAGGCCATGTTATTTGCACCCCCGCACCCTTTCCAGCCTAGTGGGTCACACATGTGCCCCCAAAGGCCTGGGGTCCCACCTCTCTCCTCCACCTAGGCAGTGTGTCTCCCTGAGCCCACCACCTCTCCTGTCTCCCATGCAGTCCCATGGCCAGCTTCTAAGTCCTTGGAGTGTACCCTCCTGACTGAGCCAAGGCTCCAGCCAGATGTGGGCTTCCAGAATCTTCCATTGGGTCTGACTCAGCCCCTTGTCTGGTGAATCTTGGCAGCCCTACCCTGCCCAGAGCACATGCATCCTTCTGAGAAGATGCATCTTGTTTCCATGTGATTAAGGCTCTTAATCACACTCCTGGGACCCCAGAGCCTTGTGAGGGGGCAGCCAGGCCTCGTGCAGAGCCTGCACACACTACGTGGCCCTCCTCAATTCTGCCTGTCCTGAGCTGAGCCATTGTGGGAAAGTCACTGCACCTCCTGGAGCTTCCATTTGTTGGTAGAATGTGGACAGGGACAACCCCTGCCCTGATGCCTCGTGTGGGCCTGGGTGAAGCTGTAGGTGCCCAGCATGGCCTGGTCTGTGGCACATGATACATGTTGGTTGATTGGAAGAGCCCATGTATGTCTGTGGTCTCTGCTCCACCAGCTCCTCAGGACTAAGACTGGACTTCCCACATCCAGGGACCCCTGGGTGTGTGAGCTGTGAGGCAAACTGCTTTGCAGATGGAGAGGCAAACTCAGCACAGTTCTCTAGTGGCTCTTGGGACAACCAGCAAAGGGTTAAGAGCATCGCACAGCTAGGAGTTTGAATGCCATGTGACCCTGGGTTGTGCAGCCTCAGGGGCTGTGGTTGCTGCTGTCTTCCACACTCATTTTTTGCTGGTGGCTCATGGAAAGTTTGGCTCCTTAAGCTCCAGGACACTCCCTCTGGGGCTTCAGGCCCCAGTGACACTAGTCCTGCCTGGGAAGGACATCCGGGGCTGGGGCTGCCTGCCTGCCAGCCTGCCTGCCTGCCTGCTTGCAAAGCCTTGGCCAACAGCCTCTTTGCTCCGCCTCTGCCTGACTTCCTGTCCCCACCACCTCCCAGAGCAGCCCAGCCTACTCTGCCAGTAAGGCCTCTTCCCAGCACACAGCTTCTGAGAGCTGCAGCCCTTTGAGAATGGCCTTGAGAGGAGCAAGGTATTTGTACATCTGCTGACCAGCATCAAATCCAAGCTCTGTGACCCAGCTGAATCTGCTACTGCACCTCTCCAAATCCTGTCATACTCAGATGTAAAACAGGAAGAATAGCTGTACCCTTGCAGAGGATTAAATAAGATAATATTAGGTGCCCAACATTTATGCTTAAAAAATGATCAAAGTACATATTAGAAAAGAGCATGAGAGCCCTCTACTTAGAACGGGTCTTGTCCAGCTGGCCCCTGTCCAAGTAAAAATGGTGTGTGTGTGTGGGGGGGGGGGCTAGCTCTCTCTCCAACCAGGGCAGGAGAAAGCAGCCTGGACTGGACTGCCTAGAACCAGGTATGGCCAGGCGGAGGCTGGGCCTCAGTATCCCAGCTGTAAAACGAGGGGCTGAACAGGAACCATGGGTTCCACCGAAGTGCCTCTGGAGTGAGAGCAGAGTGGGACAGCAGTCTTTCCCTGAATCTACCCTGTTGGGCCAGTCCTAGGGACCAGGTGTGGAATCCCGGGAAGAAAGCAGGAGGCCTTCCTCACACTGGATTTGGGATTGGCTGCCCCAGCTGGAAAGGTGTGTATGCCTCATGCAGAAGGGCTTTGCTGGTTCCCCAGGAAGCCGAGACTCCCCTTGTCCAAACGACAGGAGCGAGTGGTGGTGGCAGCAAGACATCACCGGGCCGGCCGCACCTTGCCCTTGACCCTGCTGACCAGGGTCCCAGAGTGCGTGAGGGCTTAGGCGGCAGGGGTGGGAGGCACAGGAGAGGCCTATGATCAATATTGATCTAACTGAGTCAGGGAGGATGAGGAAGTAGGAATCCTGGGTGGGGCTTCCTGAAAGAAAGCTGCAGCTCTGGGCTCCCACAGACATGTGGGAATGCGGGAGGTAGGCTCAGGGCAGGGTTGCCTAGCCTGGATACCTACTAGGTTGTCTGGACCCCACTCAGCCTCACAGACCCTACTCTGAGGCCAGGGCCCACATCGCTTTATATGCAGCAGCCAGAAATGAACCTGTTCTCTAAACTTAAGACCGCAGGTTCAATGTTGTTACAAGAAAACTGAGACTCAGAGAGGGGACTCAAAAGGGCGCAGCGGGAGAGCAAGGGGACAGACATCTTTTTCCCTTAGGGCGGAAGCGGAGGTCCACCTGTGGCCTCTTCCACCCATGTGTGCAAAGGGCTGACTGGGCCAAGCCACCCTCAGGAAAGTGGCTTTTGAAAACTTGGCAGGTCGCGTGGAAAAGGGAGGGTGGGGCCGGGTCCAGGAGGAAGGACAGGGACCCACTCCCCCTGGCACTGTACAAACACTCCCAGCACCTGCTAGAGGACGTTTCTGGAAAGCCCGACTGCAGCCCGGGTCTGGGCAGGCACCGTTGCCACCAGGGCCCCCCGTGTCCTTAAGGGCATGGCTATGCCGTGGCAGGCTCAGAGCACCCTCAGCCACCTGATGCTTCTGGCTCTGAGGCCTGTGCTACACCCCACCCACCCCTCACTGCCCTGAGTGACCAGCCTCTGTCCTCCCCTCAGCACTCCCCCCCTTTTGTTGTCACTGAGTCATTCCACAAAGCTGTCCCTAAGCCCCCAGCCGGCTCTCTCCGCTCCCTAGGCCCCCCAAACATTGCAGGTCTAGCTGTAGGCCAATCTGCCTTGAATCGTCACTCTGGCATTCCTGGGGGTAGAAGACAGGTCTAGCTCACTGCCAAGCCTTCCTTCCTTCCAGCCAGGACCCAGCAGACCTGAGGAAGCAGGTGCTCATGGTGGCTCAGACTCCAGTCTCTCATCCAGACCTCATGCCCTGAAGCCACTCAGTGGCTGTCCTCAGCCCTGGACAGGTTCACAGAGTGAAGGGCATGGCAGTGCCCTTGGGAAGGGGAGGTTCTGAGCATCACATGCACAAACAGTAAGATGTGTCGGATCCTTGGTGGCACCCAGCAATGGCCACTCATCCTGCAGAGGTGGGTGGGGTGCTCACACCCAGTCACATCCATCCCTCCTTCCCTCCAGCTACACACCCCTGCAGGGAGACTCCCTGTGAGGCCATCAGGATGCCACATGCCTCGTAAGTACCGTACACGCCTTCCTGCACCCCGTGAGCACACAGTCGTGCATACTCTTGCTCAGTAACTTCCCACCAGAGGCCTATGGTGGGGAGGGAGAGCGCAAGATGAGAGCCCAGGAAGGACCGAAGCCAGGCACGCAGTAGTTAGGAGGGGACAGAGGGTGACCGGGGAGGGGAGTTTCTTAGAACATCAGTCATGACTTCCCAGCATCCAGCGGCAGAACAACAACACAGCCTGGGGTGAGGGAGGTCCCCAGGGAGAGCACTTCCAAATTAGGAGTCCTAGCTCAGGGTCTTTGAAGAAGCCTTGTAGCCTGTGAGTCTCCCTGCCTTTATCTTCAAAATACATAAAGCTGTTTTAGTAGAATAAGAGCGTGCTGTACCCTAGACAGCATCAGGCCCCAGGTAATACCAGTGTTTATAGTGGAGGTGCTGCTTCTTCAGAGTTAAAGGCTACCTATTTCTTCAGGTCAACTGGGCCCTCCAGAACTTAGTAGATGCAGAAGTCAAGGACCGCCTATAGGCTGCTCCTATGCTGTCCCCTGCTGGCAACTTCCTATAATGGCAGACCATGCCCTTAAACCCTTCAGCACTGCCCAGGTGGAGAAGTCTGGCTGAAAGTTAGAAGTCCCCTGTGCAGCTCTTGTGGGTTCCTGGGTGAGGTGAATGCAGAAGTCCCCAGGTCCTTGTTGTTTTTCTCAGCCTTTCCCTGTGCTCTCACAGTGAAGGGCCTTATGTGTGTTCAAGAGGCACCCTCCCCACAGACGAGCAGCAAGGATGGGCCTGGGGTTGGGGTGGCTTATGGTGATCAACATCGCATGTGCTTGGAACTGTCCTGGTCGGTTCCCAGAAATCATGCATCGACTGATGGGGTGTTTGGCCATTCCTGTGAGCCAAAGAGGCCCCAGACCTCAGCATGCCCACCCAGGGTAAGCAACCCCAGCCCCTCTGCAGCCTGTGGGCCTTCCATAGACATCCAGTTCCCCAGCCCTAGGCCCTGCCAGGGCACTTGGTTCACAATGTATTTGTGGAAAGAGAAAATTTCTTTTCCTTGCCCCATTCTCCAAACCTTCCTAGGTGCTCTGAGGGCAACGGCTGTCTATGAGGTTGGGCTGGAGGAAAAGAATGGAAGCGAGTTCTTCCAGATCAATCTCCTCTTCATAAAGTGAAACTGAGGCTCAGAGGATGCAAGCCTTGTCTGGAAGCCCTGGGGAGGCTTTAGCTCTTGGCTCTCACTGACAACCCATATCCACACCCTTGGCCTTGTTAAAGGCACCCAGGTGCCTGAGAAGAGCTGCCTCCATCCCCGGATGCTGTCCACCCTCTAAGCCCACAGGGATTGGCTCAACAGCCCTGAGCCAATCAGAATGAAGACTGGGACTTAGATTTTGCAACAAGAGAGATCCAGAAGAGGAAGCAAACATCTCTAGGATGCTGTGCTTGACCAAGGCAGAGAAACACAAAGTGCACAGGATTTTGTAGCTATTTATTGCACTGAAAACACCAAGAATAAAACAGACACCCCTTCTTCCCTCCCACCCCCCAATAGCAGAAATTTTGAGCAGTGTTCATTCAAGTTCACAGCCACATATTTTTAGAAAAACAAAACAAAGAAAAGGAACAACTGAAACAAAATCCCAAACGAACAGGAACAAAGAAACCAGCATGGGGAGTCTGGCAAACACATTCCCCAAAGGGGCTACCTTTGAAGGGAGACTGGAGGCTCTGGGTCAGGATTCACGCTGCAGTAGCGCAAACCAGCAGAGCACTTTCCTGTAAACGGAGTTGCATGCTGGAGCCTGGGTTTTGACTCAGGTCTGGATTTTTTGCATCTAAAGGGTGTTCGTGAGGAGCACAGAGCTTGTCTGGTGAGGTTGGGCTCTGGGTAGCTTTTCCTGCCAGTGTCTCCTGCCTGTTGCCTTAGTGTCACCGCGGTGCCTGGGCAGACACCAGGTGCCTGCCTACCCCAAGAGTGGCCTGTGCAGTGGGGCCGCCTTAGCCTGTGGTAGGGACTTGGCTCCAATTCTCTAGCTCATGAGAGGCACACAGTGGACAAGAGGTGTGCCAGCCAGGGAAAGGACATTGGGGTCCTGCAGCTTGGTTTCCTCTGATGAAGAAACCAAGGTCCAGAGTGAGAGGAGGACTCACCCAAAGTCACACAGCAAGTCTAGTCAGTGCTGGGAGCCGAAGTCTGTAAGCCCTGCAGCCATTTATCTCTCCCCTGCCCCTGCAGTCCACAGCTGAAAAGCAGCGGGCAGGCCCTGAAGGGGGGAAAGAGTGGCCAGCAGGGGAGAGGATGGGGACCGTCCAGGTCTAGAAGCACACAGGATGCCACGCCAATGGCAAGCCCTATAAATTCTCACAGGTGTACTGGGCTTCATGCTCACGTCCATCTGGTCTTCCATCAGCCTCGTTAGGGACACTTAACCTGCCTTTAACTGATGGAGAAACTGAGGCTGAAGAAGGGATCAGACCTTGCTTGGTGATTATAGCATCCCCTGGTGAAACTGTACTTTCACTTTCGGCTGGGGATGGCTACGGAACTGGCAGGTTGCAGAGGGACAGGTGGCTTCTGCAGGTACAGTTAGATCAATGGGCCTCAGTGAGGAGCCCTCCGGGGCAAGTTCAGGCCAGGAGCCCACTGTCTGGCCTGGGAAGTAGGGCCTCTGCCGAGGACAGAGGACAGTGATGGGCCAGCTTAGAAACCAGAGGACTGGGCGGCCACTTCCCTGGGCCTGCAGCCTGGCCTGTCTCACCTGTCCCTGGGCAGCAGGACTTGAGAGGAGTCCAACAAACAGCTCATGATGGGGGGAAGCTCAGAAAGTTCTGGATTAAACATTCCCACCAGTTCTGCTCCAAAGAATACCGAAGAGGGTCAGGGGAGCTAGAGCTGTCTCCAAACCCCTGGGGATGCGGCTCTTCCTCCCCTAAAATCCTCCAGAGGAGACAGTATCTCATGCTGGCAAAACACGGCCACATAGAGGCCAAAAGCACAGAGAGGCAGCGACGTAATTCCAAGTCGGACATTGAGAATACAACCTCTATTATTATTAGTTTTTTTTTTTTTTTTTTTTTTTTTTTGCCCAAAACATGTAGATTGATTTGTTGAATGTTTTTCTTTTCTTTTTTTTTTTTCAACATACTTACTGCATATAAAGTCATGCAAAGAAAACTGCAGACAGGAGATCCTTGCGGATGGGCCAAGGCATTCTACATCGGGCCAACCCCAGGGGTAGAGGAGAAAGGGGCGGGGGAATGGAGAGGAAGTGGCTGCAAACCGGAAGTGCAGCCTGAGGTGCAAAGAGTAGAAGCCATTCGGAGACCAAAGGGGAGCGAGGTGACAGTGACTCCTGCCGGGGCCAAGGGTGGCCCACAGACATGGAGGAATGAAGCCCTGGGAGGGGCGGGGGCGTAGGACCCCAGCTTGCGAGAGTAGCAAAGCCGAGCCCAGACACCTCCATCCTGCCACCCCTCCCTCTCCTGCCTTGTGGCTTCTAGGTCACACCAGCCCCTGATGCTTCCTTAGTCCTGACAGGAAGCCCTGCACTGGCTTACCTCAGGACCATGGCAAGCAATGGCAGAGAGGCCGTGCATCCTGGGGTCAAGTTCCCAGGTAACCACGGGGGCAAAGTCACCTCAGAAATATTAAAAAAAAAAAAAAAAAAAAAAAGTAGAACAAAGTAGAGCCTACCCCTCTTCTTCCAGCTCCTCTTCCCAAGCCAACCCTTCTCACAATAATTTGAGAGGTCTAGTTATTACATGAATATCCATTAACATGAAATCCATTTACGAAATACACAGAATTTTGGCTATAAAAAGGCATGCTGTCCAAGTAGAAGAGATACCTAAATGGTGCTTTCTTTTGCTCCTGAAACACAATCAGATTCCTTCTTTCAGAATGGATGGAGCTGGAATTCTCCGGGGTCAATGGACAGGAAGGTGGGGGAGTGCATCCATGTGGGAGGGCTGCAGTGGGAACAGCTGAGGAGGTCAAGCTCCCCAGACTGTGGTGCGCAGCGGGTGGTGGGCAGCAGGCAGGAAGGGTCTGCAGATACCACAAGGCCAGTGTGGGTGGGGAAAGTTGGGGCGGCAGTTCAAGGCAAGGGGCTCCTGGCATCTGCTCCTCTCTCACCCTCTCCCACAGGGAGATTAGCTTGGGGGTTCATCTGTCCTTCCCCAGGGACCCCAGAAAAGGTGAGATCCAGAAGGTTGGCCCTCTGTGTCGTTTACCCCTCCTTCTCCTACCACAGCTGAGGTGATCTAGCCTATAGCCAGGGCTAGACTGGGCCCTTGACAGCTGGGTGTAGGTCGGGGGTCTCTGGGCCAGCACCCTGGGCATCCAAACCTGAGAGGTCCTACCCTGGCAGAGAGGGAACAAGGGAGGTGGGTGGGGAGGTTTGGCCATTTGCGTGAAGTTACGATGGCTTTTGTGAACAAGCAGGTTTCCTCAATGCAGATGCAGAAAGTGGCAGTGGCAGTGCCAGGGTACTGGTGGGGGAGAATTCCAGCAAAATCCAGTAGGAGAGCCAGCAGCACATTCCACGGACAAAGAGTGGATCCCTGCGACAGCAGCGCAGAGACCCCGGCCTGGTCCTTCAACTGGAAGACATGGCATTGGGGGGGGGGGGCTTTGAGAGAGGCTCATGCCCCCTGGGGGGAGTCTCTTCACCCAACCTTTGGTAGCCTCCCTGCACCGGATGTGCCCCTCCAGCTGACACCCCTCCCACTCCTTCAGATTACCCTAGAGGGGACAGGAAGAAATGATTCTTACTGGGGCAGGACGGAGGGTGCCCCGGATCTGTGGAAGTGGACGATCTGCCATTTGCCATCCCTGCGGTGCCAGACACGGGTCTCCTCTGACTGAGCAGTACGGGGGATGCCTCCAGCGTCCAGGTACTGTGTGATGCGGATGTAGGCGATGCAGGCCGACTCATCGCCCATCAGGTGGATGTGGGGGTTCAGGATGGTGGTGTGCACAGGCTTGCTGTTCCGGGACCACACTGGAGATGGGAGGGAGGATCAGGGGAAATGTAGGCAGCCTTCTGCCTCCCCCCACTCTTTCAGCACCCAGCAGCCCTCTCTGCCAGTACAGCTCTTCTGTCTGCCTCTTTCGCAGAAGAGACCCTCTGGGACAGGCCTGAGCCACCTTTGAGTCTCAGCAGAACTTCTAGGGAGCAGAGGCACCACAACCCATCTTAGAGACAGCAGGTTTCAGACATGCTGAATCCTTCCGGTGTGATGGGATTTAGACTCAGCCACTTGGACTCGTAGAAGAGTGGGGCCAGGACGATCACAGAACCAGAAAAGCTCTATCTCTTTCAAACCCAGATCCCCCCACAAGGACCAGGCAGCCAGTCATAAACAAGGGAGCCGAGCTGGGGACAAAATGCTGAATGACAAGTGGCCCTCTCACTCTGGGCCAGGGAGGCCGTGGTGTCAGGAAGACCTTGTTCTCTCTAAAGAGGGCTCCTCTTTAGGATTCCCCTGCAGATATGACACTGAATAAATTGCCACGCCTGGTAGGAAAACGTATTCTAAAGTGTAATTCAAACTTGCAGGCCACAAGAAATGTCTGCAATCCAGACAGGGCCTACGTCCTCCCTGCTGGCCACCTCCAGACACACAGTCATGGAATCTTGAGGGGTATTAGATTTGCAGAACCCTGAACTTTTTAGGATGACACTGGTAGCTGTAGAGTGGGCCACTGAGCTTTCCACAGTTAGGAGAAAACGATAGGTCTTATGGTCAGGGCAGAACTGATCAAAGTACTGAAACCTGCTCCCGCTGCAGGGAAGAAGCACCATCACCACTATCACGATTGCACTGGCTTGGAGACTCATTATTTTTTCTCTCTCTCATTAAGATATGATACAAAGGCACACAAAGACAATGACCCAGGAGTAGGATGGACAGTATATTTTTGCAGTACTTGGGCTTGAACCTATGGCCTTGCACATGCTAGGTAAGCAATCTCTCCTTGAGCTACACCCCCACCCTTTTTAACTTTGAGACACAGTTTTGCTAAGTCACCCAGCCTGGCCTCATACTTGTAATCCTTCTGCCTTGGTTTGCCGAAAAGCTGGGGTTATAGGCATGTGCCACTCTGTCTAGGTGGCTTCTCCCCTCCAGAGGAATCTTGCACCTTTCCTTAGACTAATCTAAATGTGAGTCCTAACTAGTGGGTCAGTGATTTACAATATATATTGTGATTACAATATATATTCCTAGTTCAGTAATATAAATGTCCTGTCTCTGATCCCATCTCTGACTCTGATGTCTAGCCTAATTGGTGAGTCACTTATTTCTTGAAAAATACAAAGTGTCCCTTTTGTTCTGTTGTTCTACTGTTTTGGTTTGTTTATGGACTGCAGAAAATATCCAGTATAATTTGCTCCCTAATAGTCTCAACACACTCTATCCAGTCTTTGAATGATGATAGAAACCGTGAGTCACAGATATAGAACAACAGACATGGAATCCTGGGCTCAGACATACAGAATGCATGCAGCCTTTAGGGTCATAGGTAAAGGACAAACCTCAGGGGTTAAGGTCACCAAAGGGTCCTCCCACAAAAAAGTAAGGAGGCCTCTGAAAACACCCCTGACATCATGCGGGACTGGAGGCTCACAAGGCCATTGGTTTTAATGCAGCCACTTAACATTTATGAAAACTGAGACCCAGGAATGCCATGAGAGACTACTTCCTAGAAGAAACAGTCAAAACTTGGGGCCCAGCAAGATGGCTCAGTGGTCTAAAGCGCCTACTTAGGAAAGCTTAGGCTGCTGCAGGGACCTCGGCTTGATCCCCGGCACCACACCCTGCACCAGCCCTGCCCTCAGAGTGGGCTGAGCCGGCCATAAAAATAAATAAATAAACAAACAAAGGTTCCGAAACAAGAAAAAAAAAAAACCTAAAAGAAGTCCAGTTTCTAGTGGAGCTGGGCTGGGAAAATCTAGAACGATTCCAGAAAGGACAAACAGTTTAGCATCGTTGGGGAGATGAGCTTCACTGTTTTTTGGTAAGGAAGGGCTGGGATCCGCAGGGGCACCACCCCTAACCTGGTATCTCTTGACCAGAGCAGAGACTATGAGATGGGGACAGGGACAGTTCCGGCACAGGACCAGCTGGGCACCTGGAGGTGGGGCTTATGAGGTGAGCCTTCACTCTGGGTCTGGCTCCTGTGCGTTCTGCCTGGGAGGTGACAGGCTGCATTAGATGCCAAGAGCCCAGGGACCATGCTAGGATGGGCCCACTGCCCGAAGCAGCCAGTGGCTGCTGACCGGGCTCCCCTGTGCAGGTCCCTTTGCTCATCCCTGTGCCAGCAGTTAAACCTTCTGGTCCCTGTTTTCCTTTGCAGGGCCTGGAGAGTTACATGGGAATCCAGCACCCTCAGAGCACAGGGGTATAATGACGACAGCAGTGACCTGCAGAGAACTCCAAGGTGGCAGGGCCTCAGAGGGTCCACCCACTGCTCTTTGCATGAGAATTCACTCTTGGTTGCTCACCTTAGAGAACCAGAGTTCAATGCAATAAGATAAGATGAAGCATCCTGTTGCATACTTTTTTATCTGGAGTCTCTGTATTCTACAAAAATTGAGCCCAACGGTGCAGGCCAGGGGAAGCCATCAACTCAGACAGGCTGCTAGTGTGTGGCGGCAGTAGGCAGCAGGCAGCACCTAAAAGGCAAGGGCTACCCTGGGGTGATGGGTGACTCAGGGCCAGGTTGTGCCGCTGATTGGCATGCAGGATTCCTTAGGATGAGTTACTGCCCTTCTCTGGGCCTCAGTTTCTTCTGAATGACAAAAATTTTTCAGTCACCAAAGTACCACTCTTGTTACTGTCACCATATACGAGTGCTTATTTCACAAAAATATTTTAAATTACATGTTTCTTTTAAAAGGACCTTCTAGCACAGTGGTTAACGGACAATCTCTAGCATAGAATGAAATTTTAATAAAACAAGATAGTTACAAAATTCTTGCCCCACGTTCCTGACTATGAGACATCTTGGGACGTGCATGTACTTTATGGTACTGGGGACAGAACCCAGGGCATTTTTGGTAAGCTACAACCCCAGCCTGTTTTATTCTCTCAGATGGGGTCTCATTAAATCACTAAGAATATGTGGATGCCCCCACACCCTGATATGCTTGCTGTTCAGTTCAGAGAAATTAGGGATGATTGGAGAGGCGTGTTGACCACAGCCTGGCACCCATTCAAGTCTTTCCCTTCAAGAAAGCCCAAGCATTGAACAAGAAGTGACATGGCCTGGCTTTCTCACTGTGCAAACAGGCTCCTGGGCGGTGTCTTTGTGCACCTGAGATCACTGTGTGTAACCACCCCAGGGGTAAGCACCCTAAAGGGCATAATTCTAACCTGTGTATCTTCTGCCTGGTCCCTGTCTGATATGTGGCCTAGCTGAGACACAGCCATAGGCAGAAAGTGCTGTGGTTAAATAAAACCAAAAAAGAAACAACGGGAAGCTTCAGCCCACCAACAGTGCCTGGTTGCAAAGCTGCAGAGGTCTCTCCTGCAAACGAGAGGCCAGGGAAGGACAGATACGCAGGACAGAGACCTGGACAGACAGTCAGGGCACAGCAGTGTGAGCTCCCTAACCTCCATTTTCCCAAACTACCTCCTATGGGGGCACAAGCAGCACAAGCAGAAGCCAGCTGCCCAGAGGGCCACCCGGGCACCTGACCTGCGCTAGGGGTATGTGTCAGCAGGAAGGGCCCTTTTTCTGCAAAGTGGGGATGTGCCCCAGAGTCCGAGTCAGGTGTGTAGTGTTCCACGTACTCCTGCTTTCTGGGACACCCTGTCCCTACCCATCCTCAGTCACAGAAGGGACAGCTGGCCATAGAAAGCCCAGGGTTAGGACAGAGAATCAAGAGGGCACCCACCCGTCTACACAGCCTCTTCCTCTTCACTAGCTCCTGAGCTTCACTTGGCGCCCTACCCATCACTCTGCTGTGCCATCAGGCAGGACAGGGAAGTGAAAGCAGACAACGGGCACCCCAGAGAGAAGGGATTGCTCACGGTTTTCAAAATAGAATCGATGGAAGTCCAGACCCTCCACCAGGTTCCCCAAGGCCTCAGGTTCGAAGGCTGTCATCCCAGGGTCGCACATCTTCCTAGGGGGAAGGAAGCCAGAGGAGACGGGGGGGCTGGGGTAGCTTCTCGCAGTGTCCTTCAGGGTGAGCCACGAAGTTGCAATAGTTACTCCCACCTCACAGTATCAACGAAGAGGTGGATGGGATGGGGCTTGCCAACTTTCAATTTGTAGGGGGCATCTCTGACTGACAGGTGCAGTCCAGACCCAGGAAGCCTAGGTGCAGGTCTTGCCACTTGCTGCTTATAAGACCCCAAGCAAGAGGCTCAGCACCTTGAAGCAGGAGCACCACACATGGGCATGTGCAGAAGGTGCAGAAAGATGAAACTCAGCTTCCCCTGTGCTCAGCACCCTGCTGCCCAGCTCTGAGTGGTGGATCACGAGGACTTCTCCTAACCCGTCTGCCTGGTAAGGGCGGAAGGTGCCATTCCTCCCTGTAAAAGTGACCTCTGCTCACCTAAGTCAGGTATGTAGGTGGAAGGGATTTATTAGTTTAAACTGTGGTTGGCAGCAGCCCTGACCAGGAGCCACAGTTTCCTTCCCAGTAAGATAAGGAAATCAGTGTCAGAGGAGGGTACCCGAGAGTGTGGAAAGAGCATAAGGCTCTGCCCAGGAGGCCCCAGCCCCAGCAGCCTAGCTGTTTTCAGGGAGTTCTCCCTGCCAGATCTCAGCCTTCTGGAGGCTCTGATAGTCATGCAAGAAAAGGGATGAATCATCTACCCATCCCCAAATTTATAGGCTCTCTGGTGGCACAACACGGGCCACCATGATGACGAAGCCAGTGCAGGACATGCCCCCCTCCCAGCAGGTGACGCTCCCCATCCAGGGTGGGACTGGAGGAGCCACAGGAACATGACAGGCTCTGCACTGTCTGAGCTGCACAAAGCCCTCCTGGGTGACCCTACACAACTCATTTCTCCTTTCAGGAGCTCAGATTCTGCAGGAGAGCAGGCCTGGGGTGGGGATCTTGTTAGACCTACCAGGGTGTTCAGGAACCTCCTAGCTCCAGAACTTTCCAAGGCTGAGCTCTAAGTGCTGAGCATGTGGGAGACCGAGCAGCTCAGGGAAGAAGCTGCACCCGGGGACGTGTCCGAGTGCTCCTGTCTCCTGCTCCAGACAACTCAGAGACTAGTGCTCCAGATGCATCATCCATATGTGGAAACTTAGGCTCAGTAAGATGAGGGGCTTATGTAGGGATATGGAAACCCAGACTCAGGGGTACCACTGCCCCAGGCATCAAGACAAGGGTCAGAACCTACAGCACGATGGAGATACCAAAAGAGGTGGCATCACAGAGGTGGAAAGGTCCCCAAAGACCCCTGGGAGTGGCACTAAGTGCCATAGGGTCCACAGGAGCTACCCCAATTTTCCTTACTCTGTGACTGTGCCTTTCTAGAGCCCGTAGCCATGGGCATGATGCATCCCAGCAGTTTTACTTGGGCTGGCTACAAGACTACTGTGACACCTGTTTCTGTGCTTCAGGCAACACACACACACACACACACACACACACACACACACACACACACCTGTGTATAGTCCCTGTGCACACAGTTGTAAATGCGCACACATGTGTGTTCAGGGCAAGCCAGCCTTGATCTCCAGAGAGAAGTTTTGCCTCTCACTGGTGCTGACAGCCTCTCATGGTGAGCATGTGCCTGGCCTGCCACACCTTTGGGAAGGTCACTGCATCTCCTGGTACAGTGGAAACCAGGATAATCCAGGTTACCTTCACTGTTCTCAGTGGCCAAGGGTCACCTACCTTTTCTGGTGGCTTTTATTCACCAAAAAGTCTATGTGGAGGTCACTAGGCACAGACCTTGTCAGCAATGGCCAAAATGCTAAGGCCTAAGCTCAGAATGTGGGCTCTCCCCGGTCTGTCCAGGGGCTGCTTCTGGACCTGACCAGGAAAAGCAGGAATGCCCACCAGGGGGCGGTCCAGCCCAGCGGGTGCACACAGCCGACCCTCAAAAGGCACGCCCGCCGGTGTGCCTGGGAAGTCTCAGACCACCTGTTTTATTTGATGCTATTCGTGTGTTCCTGTCTTCTTCCCTCAGACTGTGATGAATGGTGGCTCTGCTTGAAGAATTTGTGCCCATCCCAGCTGACTGGCAGTGCCCACCCTCCCTCCTGGGCTTTGTCCACTCCTGCCCAGCTGTGGTTGGAGGTGTGAGGAGGTGCAAGGCAAGGACCAGGTCTGTACGAGGGAGACCCCTCTTCCCTTGGGAAGCACAGGGATTTTGTTGGGATTTCTTCTGGGAATGATGTGCAAGGAGGCAGAGCAGGAGGGGACGGGGCTGAAGCGCACAGAGGCGTTGGGAGCAGGAAGCTCATCGGAAGCATCGCGTCTGAACACAGCCAACACCGGAGCTTGGTCTCATTGACAGCATGCAGCGTAGGGGGGACGGGGTCAGTTAGAAGGAGTGTGAAGGACCCCCAGGGTCAACCCTTGGCACCCCTGAACTGCAACCCCAGCAGACATGCAGAATGAGCCCAGCTGACTCACGTGTAGGATTCAAAATCTCCATTGCTTATGGCTTCAATCAGCTGTTCTGTCACTTTTATAATTTCCTGTTTCCGCACTGTAAAGCAGGAGGGGAACAGATATAATAATGATGGTAGGAGGCAAGCCTGCACCAGCCTGTCTCCTGTGTCCTCACGTGCTGGGCAGGCCCCGTGCTGGGACCTGGGGCCTTGTGTAAATTATCCCCTTCATCCTCGTATTTCCCCTGGCAGATAAATCCTGTAAACCCCATTTCAGAGAAGAAACCGAGGCCCAGAAGGGTGAAATTGCCTCACTACAGAGGTTGGAGGCACATTTCAGCTGCTGGTCTCACCTCCAAAAAGCATGGTGGACATTCTGACTCTAGGCTTGTTTTGAACCCTGGTCTTGAAGCCCAAGTATGTGTCTCTTCGACCTAGTGTCACCATGTGAATCTGAACGTTGCCCCCAAAGCGTCAGCACCAAAGGCAGGAACCAGGCTCTGCTGTGGCCAGACCAGAGGCTGTGAAGGAGAGTCTTAGAGCTTACTCACCCCTCATGTCTGGGTGAGCTTTCTGCTCAGTTTTGGGTGCCTGTAGAATTCAGGCACTGTGCTGTCTAGAACTTTCTAGGATCAATTGATTCCAGTTGCTGCTGTCTGCTACTGAAATATGGAGCAGCTGGTCTTCTTGAGAGAGGGTGAGGTGCCCACTTTCTCAGTAGATGTGTGAAGTCCTGAGCTTTGGGCTCCCCATCTGTAGAGATGGGGTGTCACCACCTGTCATTCATCTGAGCCAAATGTGACAGGACGAGCCTAGGCAGATCTTTGTCTAGATGTCAGCCCAGGTCCTTCTAATCTGTGTAGCCAGGGGCCACACAAATGCTGGTTTTCTGATGAAGACACTGGTGTCCTTTTCCTGAGGGCTGCTGCAGGGTGGAATGAGGTGACAGCCCAAAGCCCTTGCCCCGCCCCCAAGCCTAGCACACAATAGGTGTCCTTGGCGTGCACTGCTCATTTCCTGCAGTTCCCACCCCGTGGCAGCCTTGCCTGCTCCTCACAAATAGGACCTCACAGCCCCAGTGGTGGGAGTCTGAAGCCCCCCTCAGGCCTCAGTCCCTCAGTCCTCAGGACCTGCTCCCTCCCCCAACACTGGAAGCTGAGGCTACAGGCTTGTGAGCCCAGGCTGAGCCTTAGAACTTCCCAGCTGGGCTGGGAGAGAGAAAGCAAGCCTGACTGCCGCCTCACCAGTCCTTTTTTCACCGCACACAAGAGCTCACTCCAGCCCAGGGGACGCAGAATCTTAGACCATCCGGGCTGGAAGAGCTCTGGAAACCAGGGATTCCACCTCCTTTCCAAACTCCTTAGGACACTGAAGCCACCGAGGACTTGGAACCTGTCCAAGGACAAGATGCCCAGTAGGGGCAGGGTTTGGCTCAGAGCCCAGGGCTTGAAAATCCACAGGACCCTAGCACCCGAACCCACCTGCTATTGTAACACAGGTGCCAGGCAGTTGCTTGGCCACTAGGCACATCTGGTCCTCTACTCAGTGTGTGTTCACCGAGGCTGGATCATGGCCTCCCTGGAACCTAGAATGGACCTGGTCCCTCAGGCTTCTGCTGCTGAGTGCGAGGTGAGTGAGTGCCGGATGCTGTGCTGTGTGCTCAGCCACACAGTCTCAGCTTCATGCCCACTTCATGAGACTGTGGAAGGCTGAATGCCAGGCTCTGGCAAAGCTTTGACCTCAAGCAGAGCCTGCCCCTCCAAAGCCCACTCCACTCCTCACACCTGGGTGTGCCAGGGCCTCCTGGTGTTCTGAGGGTGGACAGAGCAAACATACTTTAATTCTGGTCTCTGGTGAACAGCTAATTATTTTCATTTTTATTTTATTTATTTATTTATTTATTTGTTTGTTTGTTTGTTTGTTTGTTTATTTTTGTGTGTGTGTGGGACCGGGGTTTGAACTCACTAGCAGCTAATTCTTTTCTCTTGACTCCAGTTAGAATCACTGAGGCTGGGAATAAGTCCCTCTTTAGACTTTGAGCATCCCTACATCATGCCAGGCCTGTCCCACTCTCGGAAACCCTCCCTGGAATGGGCAGGGACAGCACTCAGTACAAAGAGATGGAGGAAAGAGTGGCAGGCAGCTCTGACCCAAAGTTTGGGGCTGCCATCTTTGCCCAAGTGACACGGTTGCTCCAGACCCTCCAGAACCTGGCCTCCTATCACTGAGGACTGGAAAGCCTGGTCCTCCTAGATGCTACTTCAGGCTGGTCACCTCCACACTGAAGCAGAGGTAAGAAGGCGCTCTTCCCCAGACTTGGGACCTGTGCCACCACCCTGACCTTCTCTGCATGGACTTTAAGACCTTCCGGTTTGTCACGCCATGAGCTGCCATGCACAGTCCTGTTTTCCATGGGTGGCTTCTTACTATATCACAGGGGGTCCAACAAAGAGACTGAGGGTCTGGATTCTGGAGCCAGATTCCCAGGGTTTTGATTATAGCTCTGCCACACTGTATGCCCTTCGGTAAGAGACTGCCCCGAGCCTCGGTATCCCCACATTGTGATAGGGTTACTAACAGTACCCACCCTACTGAAGTGAGGTGAGGCTATGTTGGTAGAAACAGCTAGCACATATGCAGTCTCCACTGGGAGCTAGCTGCTGTTTCAACACCCTAAATGTCAACTCACCCTAGTAAACAGTGAGGCCTCCGGTCAGGTATTCAGAGCAGTTCTGGCACTCCGTAAGAGCTGCCATTTTTTACCACCTGGAAATCTTGAGCTGGAAGCTCGTCCCCAAAACAGCCAAAGTCCTTAGCCAGGGCCTGCTTCCCAGCAGCCTGACGTGTGGGGCTCGGCCCCCCTGCAGCCTTGGGGATGGCAGCCTGCCAGGCAGCCCTCTGCAATGGTATGCAGCCCTCACCCTGTGGAGCGCCTTCCTTCCAGGTGAAACCAGTGCCCCACAAAGCCCCGGGTTAGGGTCCTGATCACCTTTCTGCCTTCTGGGACTCTAAAATGAGCATCGTCCCCAATTCAGGGCTCAGAACCTCCAGGTTGTGGTTTCCAAGTCCCGCCTCCAGCTGGCCACCCATTCTTCAAGCTGTCTGGACACTTCTGTGTGAAGCGTATCTCAGGTGTGGCCCAGACAGTGGAAAATATGAGGAGTGGAGCAGCACTCTATCTTCTTTCCAATTTTGGATGCCGTACGTCCATCAAGCAGCGCGTAGCATGGCTCACCCTCTAGCCACTCCATGCCTGTGTCAGCTGTTGAGGCCTAGCAGGTAGAGTGCAGCTTTGTTCTCTGGGGCAGAGGGGCAGAAGGCCTGGGCACCTGGTGCTTCTGGACCTGAAGTTCACTCTGGTTCTGAGCCATTTCCACACCTTCAGCCCCACTGATGCTGTCCAGGGGTTTGGCCAGGGGCAGCTCTGGCATTTCCCCTCTGTGAGGAATTCACCTGTGTCGTACAGGCATGCTTCGCTATTGAGGCCCCAGGGAGGTCCAGTTACTCTCTTAAGATGGCCTCACAGCACTCTTAGACCCACACAATGAGACCACTATGCCTGAGACTTCCCAGAATGTCTCTGCCCAGATTCTGAGGCAGCTGTGTGGGTTGGAGAGAAAATTAATTTGGCAGAGAGCTGTACAGGAGGAGGCAGGAAAATGGGGAGAAGGCTCCTAGCACAAGAAGCCTGGGCTCTGAAATATTCATGTGCCTTCCTCTCCGCTGGGGGCATCTGTTCCCTGGAGGCTGACATATCTAATTAATGTTAACGTTAGGTGAGACTCCATCGCCTACCCCACCAGCTGCCCTGCTTGCTTAGTAGAAACGCTTAACAAGTTAACACCAGAAGATGTTCTTGTCCCCTGGAACTTGCTGTGGGCCTGAGAGGCCGCTAAGGGACAAGGACTCTTCTCTCCTCTGCACGCCAGCAGAGGCTCTCTTCCAACAGGCGTGGCCTCTGGAGCTTCTAGTCATGTGGACACTGAGGCAGGGAGCAGCTCCTAGTTCTGCACATGCCCTGCCTCCCCTGGGGCCACAGTCTCCTCTGTAAAAGGGGCAGAGGTGACCAAAACTTCCTCCCACATTGGTCCACCTGAATGATGGTGGCAGCTAGAGGGCCCCAAGGCTGTAGCCCAGAGCCACAGCTGGGGGAGGGGGGAGATGCATCTGCTGGCTCTTGCTCCACATTCACAGTCACACGCAGTGTGTGCTCTATTCCAAATGGCTCTCTGTGTAATGTATAAATATTTGTCTTAAATAATCTTTCAGTAAAATGGATGCTCCAAGAATACGCTGTGGGGCTTTTTGACATTCAACTATGAACTCCAGTTAGAAAGGAAAGAAGAAGAAGAAGAAGAAGAAGAAGAAGAAGAAGAAGAAGAAGAAGAAGAGGAAGAGGAAGAGGAAGAGGAAGAGGAAGAGGAAGAGGAAGAGGAAGAGGAAGAGGAAGAGGAAGAGGAAGAGGAAGAGGAAGAGGAAAGAAATTAAGGTATTTTTTCGCTTGGTGGCACACCCCTGTAATCCCAGGGCTTAGGAGGCTGAGACAGGAGGATCACTACAAGTCTGAACTGTGTAGTGAGATCCTGTATCCAATAAATAAATAAATAAGTTTTTATATAACTACCATGTGCTGAGCTCTGTGCATGTATTTTATTTTATTTTATTTTTAGTATTTTTGTTTATTCATTTATTTTTATGGCCGGCTCAGCCTGCCCTGAGGGCAGGGCTGGCGCAGCATGTGGTGCCGGGGATAGAACCACGGTCCCTGCAGCCGCCTAAGCTTTCCTAAGCAGGCGCTTTAGACCACTGAGCCATCCTGCCGGTCCCCTCTGTGCATGTATTTTACATGCAGCCCCTCATTTCTTTCTTCTTCTTCTTCTTTTTTTTTTTGTCTTTTTGAGACGGGGTCTCACTATGCAGTACAGGGTGGCCTTGAGCTCACTTTTGTAGCCAAGGCTGGTCTCAAACTCGCACTGATCCTCCTGCCTCAGCCTCCCAAGTGCTGGGATTACAGGCGTGTGCCACCACGCCCGGCTCAGCCCCTCATTTCATCTGTTTAGTATCGCCAAGGCTGGTACTATCATCCTCACCTCCTTACTGTCATAAAGCTGAGAGGTTGAGTAAGCTTCCCAAGAGCATCCAGCAAATGGACTCCAGTGGAGTGGTGTAGAGCAGGTCACCTGCATGGCTCCTGTCTGCTCTGAGGCCAAGAGCCTGAGATCATACCCCATTACCTCAGAATCGCAGAGCCTAACTCCTCCCATTGAGGCAGAGAGCCTCACATGGGGGACTTTGGTAGGAAAGCTGTGCCCACCACAGGCCTGT
>PVJA010002025.1:75467-114215 GCA_004027025.1 Myocastor coypus | reverse complement strand
TCTTCTTCTTCTTCTTCTTCTTCTTCTTCTTCTTCTTCTTCTTCTTCTTCTTCTTCTTCTTCTTCTTCTTCTTCTTCTTCTTCTTCTTCCTCTTCCTCTTCCTCTTCCTCTTCTTTTTTGTAGTGATAGTACATGGGTGTGATGCAGGCCAGCAAGTCTTTCCAGATTGTGGGAGGGCAGGGTAGGCTTGCCACAGCTTTTGTCATGTGGGATTTAGTGTGGTTTCTTCCTCAGTTCCTCACAAGGACCAGCTGGAAAGGCACAGTTCAAGAAGGATCCAGTAAAGATGAGCGCAGACCAAAGACGTGCAAGGCTTTCTCGACGGTCAACAGCACAGAGCAGTGCTCACCAAGCCTTCTGCAGGTTGGTCTGTTAGTCAGTACTCCCTGGTGATCTTCAGGCTGAGGAGAGGAGACTAACTCAAAAAATTCCAGCAGAAAGGCTGGTAGAGGGCGGGGCCACGACTTTGGAGGCTTTTTGACAGTCTTCTAGATGAGCAGTGGCCTCCAGAATCAGCATACTCAGGTGGAAAGGCTGGAGGGAAGGGGCTAGACCACCGAGTCTCTCTGGCAGTCTACAGTGTGAGCAGGGGTAAGAGGCTCAGCAAACTCTGATGGGAAAGCTGGGGGTGGGGAGGATCTAGGGCTCCCTGGTCTCCCCAACAGTCTTCAGGGAGAGGAAGGGCCACCTTTATTATGCTTAGTATTATAGAGAAATTCCTTGAACTGAAACACACAAACGAATCAATCATTTTTGCTAAATAAATAATAGTATTATCTCCCTTGGGCATATTTGCTTCTAAAGGACAAATTAATAGAACTTATATTAAATTAAGAGTTATGTTATTGAAGGTTGATTTTCTCTGTGATGGCAACAAGGGAGTCATTTCATTAGCAAAGGTAACGACACGAGTCCAACCAGACTTCCTGCTTATGATATCTGAGTTTGTTCACTTTCAGTCACAGTATATTTGGCTAATGAACACACAGTGCTGCCCAGCTTTTCATCTGGAGGAAACAAGGGCATTTTGTTGCTCTTCCTTTGTGCTCTTCATCATTACCTCATTAGCTTGGGAAGAAGCTGGTGGAGGCCAGAGGTGAGCTTCATTTTATCCTTTGAGGTGTCTGCACTGTTTTATTCCCAGTGGCCTTGAGTTTTTTCCTTTTTTATCTTAAAAGTCATCATCACACTCATATTCCCCTTCTCACTGACCCACACTAAAAGTCTGGGCCTTAGACATTCAGAGAAGCTCATCTTTCATGGGCCAAAGGAAAAATAAAAAACAAGGAAACAGGGCTTAGAGCAGTGGCTATTGATTTATTGCTTTCAGGGTTGCAGGGTGTTTTGTAATCTTATAAAAACTCCCCTCTGCAAACTGCATTGATTACTTGAGTTTACTAGGAAAATTGTTAATTGCCTAATGCACTTTATGTGTAGGAGAAGAGGGAGGCTAAACAACTCTTAGACACTCAGGAGAATGCAAAATACAAGCACGCTTGAGCACCCACTATACTGAGAAAAGAGAAAAGCCTTTGCTGTACTAAAGAGTAAAAAAGAAGCCCAGAGCCAGGATTCAGAGAGGGCCCTCAGACAAGTCTGCACGTCGGCTGAACTGAACTGGTTTCTAACAGGGGCTGGACTTCTCCTGGCAATAGAGACACCGAGTGAGACACTGCAGGAGCAAGAGAAATACATAGAGCCTGAATGGTTACGGCAACACATTCGGATGGTTTTGCTGGAAAACACTATTATTGTGGAGTGCTGATTTTCAAAGCAGCCAGTGACTTGGTACAGAGTCAAGGCCTCTGTTGCCTACTGGAAAGACAGGAAGAAGCACAGCTCAGGGCTAGGGACAGGACAGCAGGAGGATGGGCACTGGGTAATGAGAAGTGTCCTGACTATGGGCAGGTTGGAGTTACACAGGAAGACTAAGCACTTGGTATTCCCATGGAAGAGCAGGAACTTTTTAGGTGTAGTCGTGTGTCTACTAATAGCCATTGCTCCTCTTTTTCCATGCCAGGACCTGACACTTCCCTCACATAGTACCCATACTAGGTATCTCTGAATATAAGACTCAGCCATACAATAATCAGCCTTAAAAACTTGTGATCAAAAACTGTCAGCCCCCATCAGCCTATCCTTGTACTTGCCTTACACAGCAGCCATCAACTAAGAGAACAACCCTGGCAGGAGAGGCAGGAGAAAACTGGTTGGAACTGGCGTTTTTAATCTCTAGTTTGCAAGGCTGATTATTTTCCAGCTAGGTCTTACTTTTTGAGAAAGAGGGTAGCACTTGTGAGTAAACAGTTATGGTTTTAGCCCTTAGTGTAGGTGGTATTTGACATTTCTGGCCAATGACTCGTGAAAGGAATTTGATTAAAGACATTTGTATAAATAAGATTAGACATGGTAGATATCTGCTCCTTTCCTGTTAGCAGACACTGTCATACTTTGGTGTTATATTTAGCTCTTTCCAAGGATGACAGAAGGGCATATATCTGCTCCACATTCCTCATCATGAGAACTTCTTCCTGGGGTCACATAACGCCTTTTGTAGTTTTGTTTAAGTTTCTACTCCTTGCAGAATTGATATCCAGTAGTCTACACAGGCCAAGTATGAAATCATGTTCTATACTAACTAAGCTAGGGCTAATGCCGGAAGGAAACAAGCATGATGTTTAAGAAAGTTCTAGGAACCTGGGGTGGGACTGTCCCCTGCAGGGACTGCACCTACTCCTTCACACATGTCACCTTCACAAGGCCAGGAAGGTCAAGATATTTGCCTGCAAAGTCTACACCCTGCTTGGACTGTGCACCAACAAGTTGAGGTGCCAGAGTTCTCTGGTTAAACTCTGCACATATCAGGTCTCCGGGGCTTAGGACCAGACTGCACCCGTGATGGGTGGGTCCTGGGCCCAAAGGATCCAGGTCCTCTGCTTTAGTGCTGGAGACACCATGATGAACTAGAGAACAAAGGAAGTCTGCACAGCTATTGTTTCCCTGGCCTAGCAACACACACACACACACACACACACACACACACACACACACACACGCTTGTTCTAGAAGTGTGAGGAGGAGGACTAGCACACGCACACACTCAGTCATCCCTCATGGGATTCGGGCGGAGGGATTTTTTCCATAGTTTATAAATGAGGCAGACGAAACAGACACATAGGGAGTGAACTTGCCCAAGATACCCAGGAAGTATTGAATCCTGGATTTGAATCCAGGACTTTCAAAAATAATCCCACAGCTTACCAATGTGGTTATAAGATTGGCCTTGCTTTTGTGTAGCATTGAGTGACACAGAGAGATTTACATTTTCTTTTTTATTTGTCTATTTTTCAGCTTCCTACCTCAAAAAACATTTCACATTCATTATTCTAAGACTCAAATGAGTTCATTTTAAATAAATGAATCATTAATAAATTGACTACTTTTTTTTTTTTTAAACTGTGGATTGAACTCAGGTCCTTGAACTTGCCAGGTAAGCGCTTATTCTACTGAGCTATCTCCCCAGCCCCGACTTTTTTTTCCTCTTTTTTTTTTTAAACACTGAAAAAGAAGCTTAAACTTCTTATTCTGGTATAAAGTAGAGCGAGGCCCTCCTCCTAGCATGCTACTCTAAGACACAGATAATTTCCTGTCATTTGTTTAAAATGCCCTCTGAAGTCGTGTGGAAATGGGTCAGTTGTATTCTTTTTCCTTTGTTGTGCAAAGTACATAAACTTTCTTTTCTAAGCATAAAATTATCTGAATTTGCTGCTTACATAGCCTCAATCTGTCAGTTTGATTTTAAACATACAATTCACTGTTTGTTACAGATTGAAAGCAATGGTTATGAGGTTCTTTACATATATTATGTTTGTGGTTTTTTTTTTTTTTTTTAAGTTGAATTTTTATCCTTCAGTTGACTCAATTAGACTAGACCTGAATGGGCGTGGTGGAGTTAGAGTCAAGGGCTGTGGACTTCTTCAGTACTGCTGCCTTTACACTGGTGGCTGTGGAGTGAGGAAAACACTGTTTTAAAGGCATAGAACCCAGTTTATTCCGAGGGCCACTTAAGAGATTTGTCCCAGGATGGTCAACGTCTAAGAAAGGTATTTACATTTCACACATGAAGTATGATTACAAGATGCAGGGAATATTCAAATTTAAGAATGGCTATTATAGTAAGTAGAGACACCTCCCCATTAATCTCCCCTCAGATACCCTCTACCACTTCATGCCGTAGCCCCCAGGCTGAGGCAGGCAGAGCACTCCGGTCCATGGGATTCACAGCGGGACATTTGTCTACTGCAAACTATTCTATAGACTTTAAACAAAAACAGGAAGCCTAGCTTTCTCTCAAGATGATTCAAAATCAAGATTTCTGTTCAAGGCATCCAAATGAGACCTCCACAGATGGTGAGCTCTTCATCTAAAGAAATGTGTTGGACACAATTATTTTTTTTTTTTTATTTTTTAAATTTTATTTATTATTTTTATTCTTGTTTCAGAACTTTTGTTTGTTTATTCACTCATTTTTGTGGCCGGCTCAGCCCACCCCAAGGGCAGGGCTGGCGCAGCATGTGGTGCCGGGGATCGAACCGTGGTCCCTGAAGCCGCCCAAGCTTCCCCAAGCAGGGGATTTAGACCACTGTGTCATCCCGCCGGGCCCAAGGACACAATTATTTTTTAAAATATATTTGGTACAGGCTCTCACTACACAGCTCGGACTCATAGTGATCCTCCAGTTTTCAGCTTTCCCAGCACTGGGATTACAGGTGTGTGCCACCATGACAGGACTCAGGGGCCAGCTCAGTGCACCAGAGGGCAGGGCCAACATGGCATGTGGTGCCGGAGATCAAACCCCGGTCCCTGCACGTACCTAAGCAATCACTTAGTTTACTGAGCTGTCTCACTGACCCTTAAGTGTTGGGTGCATTTTGAGAAAGATCTTTAAGTAAAATATTTGACAGAATTTCTTAGGACACCTTAGACATTAAGGAAGACATTGGAATACAGAGGCTGTGTCTGTTCAGCTGCTTGTACCTTTGGTGATGTTACAGTTTTGTTCTCTGTTGGCTGTCTGAGGAGATTTGTATCTAATCCCATACTCAAAAGGGCACTGCTTGGGGCGGGGCTGGCACTCCTGGTAACCTCTCCATCCTACAATGCACAAAGAATTGGAAATAGATGGCAGGGAGCTTGGGGCAGGAGGGGAAGAGGCCAGAGCTGCTGGGCT
This sequence comes from Myocastor coypus, assembly GCA_004027025.1. Taxonomy (NCBI): domain Eukaryota; kingdom Metazoa; phylum Chordata; class Mammalia; order Rodentia; family Myocastoridae; genus Myocastor; species Myocastor coypus. The sequence continues at coordinate 108,985 of PVJA010002025.1, read as the reverse complement.
ATTTGTCATCACCAGCATTTCAGGCTTCACATGCCACCTCTTGAGTTGAGCACGTAGGGATCCGTATCCCCTGGCAAGATGTTTAGATGTGCATACAAATAGGGCTCTAATGTGGGAACCGGAGGGGACAGAGAGCAGTCACTGCCTGGAGCTTTTCTTCCCACGTAGAAGTGGCAGAAAATGCTTTTACACACATCTTAATATTTCATCTTTACGACTGGATAATGTCACAGAATGGAATTAAAATATATACATATTAAGGAAGTTTGATGCTACAGAACAACTCACAAGCTTTAGTCTGATCATGACCTGTTTCCTAAGGTTCCAGGAAACTAAGAACTTTCAAATTTGCTATTATTACTTTTTGTTTTTATTTTTTCTTGACTGTGGAATCATTTATAACCACTGTGTGAAAATGGATATTTTTAAAAATGGTAATGGAATAAAAAGGCAAGTTTGCTACACCGAAGCAAGCATCACTTCCTGGTGCCTCCTCGTGGAGTGAAAGAATGGCGCTCTCTAGAAACTGGCTCTTGAAGACAATTCCCTGGTGCCTCCACAGTCTATTTTGTCTGTGAAAGTGAGATTCAGTTGGAGAAAGTGGAAAAAACAGGGATTTATTCTTTTGTATGAAGAAATTAAAGGAATTTTAGATTTCTTTTGGAGAGGCAGGTAGACAGATACAGAAAGATTGGTTTAGCGCCCCTGAAAATGGTGAAGGGCTAGTAAAAGGACAAAGAAAGAAAGAAAAAAAAGTGGAGAAAGGAGGAAGAGACTGTAAGGAGTGGGTCCAGTGAGTATTCAAAAAAAACACTGGTAAGCTGGATTCTCAAGAAAGTTTTTCAGACAAGAAGTTCCTCTTTTAAGAACTAGATGGTGAACATTTGGAGCCACAGTAACTGATTTCCTGTTTCCAGACTGTGTTATGGTGAACCCTGCTGTGTTTAGCTGCAACAAAAAGACTAACAAACAAACAAAAGCTATATGTAGCAGTATTATGTGGAGGTAGTGAAGAACTTGAAGCTGTTTTTGGGCTGATGCTGGCGGAAGAGTGCTTCACTCTAGGGGGTAAAATGTGGAACAGCATAACCAGAAAATGCAGCAGATGATGTCCAGAAGAAACTACGTCTCCTGCAGGGGAGGGGAGCAGAGGACACTGGGAGTCACGCTTTATTTGGGTGTTTAAAGAATGGGTGAATGTGGAAGCTGCAAGATTCTTGGACCTGGGCAGCAAGATTGAAAAGAAAACAGCATGCTGGGTCACAAGAGTGCTCCTTTGCATATTCTGAGTCTTCATGACTATGACTTAAGGGACAGCCGCCGCAGAAGGTCTGCCTCTGCACCCTGGCTGGTCCACTAGGAGCTCCGTACTCTCAGTCCATTCTTCTCTGAATTAACAGTGTCTCAAGTTCAAGGTGGAAGCAGTAACACTAAACTCTTCAGGTTTTTTATAAAAACTAAAAGAAATGTTGACTATTGCATTCAAGCAATGGCGCATTTAAATTCAGAACTTTCAACTCACAGTAAAATAGAAATTAATGTGATTCTGATACTTTTGCAGTGACATTAACCTACAGATCCTAAATCATTTGCATTCTACAACATTCACTATTTAGTGAAGTGCCTTAATTAGTTGCTGGTATTTTACCTACATTTTTAAGTAAACTTGTCTTTTTTCAGCAAGGGTGCTTCACTACATGGCCCAAATTATTTTAATTTCTTACATGCATTCATTTGATTATTAAAAAGTTATAAAAGTCATTTTCAGAGAGGTTAACTAACTAGGTTTCATTAAATTTTCATAAATATCATGACATCTAGGAAATCATGTCCAGTAAATATCTTTGAACCTTGTTAGTCATTATTTTCAATAAAATCTTCCATTTTGGTAAGGTTTCTGTGTAATGAACATGATCTCACTCAGTCACGATCTTGCTGATCTTTCTTATTAGGATGGGCCTGGCTGCAGTGAAAACCCAAAGTTTCAACAGGGTGGACCCAAGTTTCTCACTGCCCCCTGGACAATACAGCGGCACTATTTGTCACTGCCCCATCTGATCAATGTCTCCACAGTCAGGCCGAAGGCTTGGCTCCATGCACTCACCTGTGGGGATGTCCCCAGTTGGTTATTTGGCCGCTGTACCTGCCCGACGCTTTACCACCCCAGACAGATTTTGAAATCCAATCAGTTGAATTGTGTTTAGAAGATTAAGCATCTCTTTGGAGAGCAAAACACTTAGATCAAAACTGACATTGCATTAAGCTTACAGGGCAATGCTTTCTGGCTTGGTCGTTATGCTTTAATAATATTTTTGGCAGTAACAACACACTGCTGTCAGACATTTTCCTTTTCTTTACGAAAATGGAAAAGAAAGAAAGAAAAGTAAGAGAAAAGGAAATAAGAGAAAAGGAAAGGCTTTTCTCTAGCAGGGGCAAGAGTCACCTTCTAACCGAATCCTGTCAGTTTCAATGAATGGATAGTGAGCAGGGTATTTCCTTTTCATTGATTTTCTATTTTAATAAAGAAGTGCATTGTTTTGAGCATGTCTAGCTCTGCTCCCTTCTCTGTGTTTTCCTGTAGGTCCTGTGCATGCCTTTTTGTAGGGGAGAATTTAGAAAGAAGCAGCTACTATGAGCTTGAGAATGTTAAACCCAATGTATTAAGATTGACAGGCCAAACGATCCCGCTGGGAATGCTATCCAGGCCAGTTTATTAAGCCCCTCTATCCCTCAGCTATTTTATTGTGGCACAGCTAGGGCACAGGCCAGGCAAAGGGTTCTGGAATTCAAAGCAGATGCTTTTGCAATCTCTGAGAAAAGCAGGAGGTTACAGCGACTGCGCACTGTACCACGTAGGGGACGATCTGAAATGTCCATGTTTCTCGCTCCTGTGTGCAGAATACTCACAAACATCCCCTGCCCGGCTTGGACTGCCTTCTCCTCTCTCTCCCAACCTAACCATGCTCCTAACCCTCCTGTCTTTCTGAATTCCTTATACTGATAAGGCCTTATGCATAATGCAAATATCCAGGTGGAAAGCAATGTGGAGAAAATACAGGGGCAGGACACGTGTTGATGAAATTCAATTCCATTTATTTACTACTAAAATGCTTTTGACCGCTGAACAGGAGTGATACTATATAAAACATTGTTGGCACTTGTCTAAAGTGAGAAAAAAATGTTTAAAAACTTGGTGAAAAGTATTCTATCTTTTTAGGTCTATAAATTACAAAGATATAGATTTGTGACATTTCCCCAATACTCCGTCTCTTCACACTCTCTTATCATAGCTGCAAAATCCTTATTCTTTTGCCTTCACTTTGACTTTCTGATAAAATCATACCTAGGATCCGTTTCACCCGATAGCCTTACATGCGATTGGTACGTGAGCACACAATGAGGTATGCAGTTGAATCCATTTCTCAAATGAGGTACACGTTGTCATCATTACACAATGGAAATGCATGCCTCCCAGCCTTGCACAGGCTCTCAGGGTGTCTGAATCATAGTTCTTTTGCGTTTCTCAAGCTAGATCTCTTGAGCGTTCCCTACCGCTCCCTTTCTCTGAAGACTTCCTGGCTCACTATGTACATGCTCAGCATATCACATCACTTCTTACTTCACAGATAGAAACACCATTAAATGGGCTGTCCAAAGTTCTGGCGACACTTCTGTAGACCCTCTATTCTTATCTCACTCTCCTTGTCACACTGGAGAAAATATCCTTTCTTTCTTTAAGGGCGCTCTAGATCACAGGTCCTGCAGGCTCCCCAATTTATTCTCTCCTTTTCACCACTGAGTTTCTCTCACGAGTAGTTAAATACAACCAGATATCTGCTTACTAAGGCAAAGCCTGTCCTCTGCTTCTCCTTTCACGACTGTCCACCTTGTGTCCCCTGTTCGCCACCAGGACTTCTGAGAGCTGTCCTCATCACTGTAGTCCTGCTCATTCCCTTCCCTTCAGGGCGCAGTGCATAGTGTCTTTGTGTTCTTCCAAACCTGCGACTCTCCTCTTGCCTAGACCATCGTCAACATTCTTCTTTTTGTTCTTTTTGGTCAAGCCAGTAGAGTGCTTTTCAGTTTTTACTTTATGGCTGACATTGACAACATCTATGAGGTCCTTCACAATGAATTGCTAATATCCATGCTGACACGTCTACATTAGATAATTCTCTCTCTGCACAGCCAAAGCCATTCGCCGATCTTCAAAGTCTTTCAAATATCAGTGACTCACAGCTACTTCTCCCTTAAAAAGCTCAGCTTCAGTTATCTACTGAACATCTCCATTTATATATTCTCAAGTAGGTAAAATTGAACTTACTCTGCTTGTGTCTCTATTTTATAAAAAGCAGCGATAGCTACTTAGCTGCCTGTGGAAGACAGGTGGGAGCAGTTCTGGTTCTCAGCCTTCTACGGAGAATCTTTGGGAAGAAAATTCTCTTTTGCACTTCCAAATGTATTTAGTTTTTGAAGTCTAAACTGATGTGTTAGCTCAATAGTGAATTCTAGATTGATAGTAATTATTCTTACTTTGTTTTTTATTCTAAAGAGAATACAAAAATAATAGATAAGACATTAAAAATGATACATAATTTCAAAAGACCTCAAGATGATAGGTATTCGATAGAGGTTATTATATTTTTTGCACTTGAGGTTCCATAGTTTAAATCTGTTCTTTTATCTACACAGTGCTTACAGCTTTATTCTTGGCCCTCTGTAGTACCGCTTAGCTCTTTCTAACTGTGAAATTATTCACTTCTATTGTGTTTCAAATTTGACATACCTACTCAGAATCTTTAAATTCTCAAGAGTTCATAATAATTATTGTTTCATTTTCATTTTTTCTCTGAATTTTTGAATGCACAGGTTGGACTCTTTGGTCCTTTACTTTTAACTAATAGACTTAAAATTTTTTCTTTTTCGTTTATTCTATGTTATTTGTTCAAAACTGAACAGCGAACTAATAATTTGGGGACAAAAAGACTAGTTTTCTGTCTAGTTCATTTTATTTTAATAGCTATTTTTTTCTAGAACCTCATTACACTTTTACTTTTAAATACATGTTCTTTCCCAAACATGTTTTCTATGGCTTTCACACTTTAGTTTTGTAGAATATCTGAGATACACCTAAAGTCTTCTCAGGTCCTGGTTCTTTATTATTCCTATTCTTGCAGTAAACTCTCTTCCATGTTGATTCTTCCTCTGAGCATTCACAGCTTGTATGAATGCTCATAGTTTTTGCTACAAGCTCACATTTAATGAAGCAGCCTCTTGGACATTCCGTGTGCCCCTGACTGTGGCAATGTTTCTATAGGGTGGTTTCGAGGCTGTCTCTGACACTGACTAAGTCTTCCACCCAGTTCGGCCATGTCATTAAAATGGATCAAACTGCACTTCACAAACACACCTTTCTCCCAGCACTTGGGAGGCTGAGGCAGGAGGATAGGTGTGAGTTCGAGACCAGCCTGGGCTACAAAAGTGAGCTCAAGGCCAGCCTGAACTGCATAGCGAGACCCTGTCTCAAAAAGACAAAATAAACAAAAACAAAACCACACACCTTCCACTCACACTGAATGTGGACCATGGACTCGGGTGTCTTGAGAGCCGCCCTTTCTTCTCATAGCCACTGGCCTTCTCACTGGTGGTGTGACTTTGAGTCCCTGACACCCGTTCACTTGTGTGGTCCAGGCTTCATGTTGCTACTTGCGTGTTGCCTGCGGCTTGATTTCTTTCTTTCTTTCTTTCTTTCTTTCTTTCTTTCTTTCTTTCTTTCTTTCTTTCTTTCCTTCTTTCTTTCTTTTTTGGCTGGCTTAGCCTGCCCTGAGGGCAGGGTTGGCACAACATGTGGTCCCCTGCACCTGCCCAAGGTTGCCTAAGCAGGTGCTCTAGATGGCTGAGCTATCTTGCCAGTTCTGTAGCTTGATTGCTTTTCAAATGTGGTATAAGAATGGTATTAGCTCCAGCCCCTTCTTATGTTCCTTACTTTGAAATTATTTTGTTTTTCTTTTTTTTCTCTCTTTAATCAATTTTAAGACAGGGTGTACAGTGTGTCTCACTATGTAGATCAAACTCAGTGATTGTCCTGTCTACAGTCTCTCAAGTGTTGGGATTACAGGTGGGTGCCACCACACCCAGACTCAATGGCCCTCTCAGCATGCCCCATGGGCGGGGCTGGGGTGGGGATCGAACTACAACCACTGAGCTCTGCCTAAGCAGGCGCTTTAGTCCACTGAGTTATACGGCCGACCCTGAATTCTCATTCTTTGTGACACATAATGGATCTCCATGGCTGTGGTCTAGTAAGTTTGAGACCTGCTTAACCATGCCTGGTGTTTTCTGTGTTTTCCACCGGTCTTGATGGCTTTACTTAGTCTTCTCCGGTAGATCGGTAGATCGTGCGCTCTTGCTGTCAAGCACAATCTAAACGCACAGTGCTGTAGGGCAACATAACCATTTGTAGGATGGAAAATGGATGAATATGAATGAATCCATCAGTGGTGCTTCTACTTCCTGTTGCCTTTTTGGCCACCGGAACCCACAAGCTTCCTCTATAACACAGAAGTCAAGGCTGCCTCTGTTCTTCAACGTACCTTGTAGTTACTAATGTATTTTCACAGTTCATGGAAGCAGCGATCCATGTACAAGACTCTCTTTTCTCCCTTTCTCTGCTTCAGTGTGTCTAAAAGATAACTGGGGGCATGTCTAAGAAATTTTTTATTACATCTTCAGCCTGGAAAAACGCGGGAATGTATGATGTAAAAACTTTGCATGATAAAAATTCCTCCAACAAGCCAATAGTTTTCCTACACTCATATTAATTACACAGCCAACAGTCATTTCTCACGAGCACAAAGGCCTGCTAGGCTGCAGGGGCGAGGAGTTAACATCACGCGGAAGGGCTCCTGTTCGCTCCTGAGCACACGCGGCGGCGTGCGTAGGAACCATGGGCGCTCTCCGCAGTCTGACTCCAGTTTCTCAGCCCTTGCTGTATCAGTGCACTTTAAGCTTTTAAAACAGTAGATCTGTTTTAGCTTCTAAAATGAAGATTAAGTAGATAACATGAGAACCAATTTCGGAGACTAGCTAAATGGAAGCAAGAGCTGTCAGACATAAATTGCAATAAGTGGATACGATTCAAATTTGAATGTAAGTAATCCTAACGGTCGTGTACCAGTTCCCATTTGAGCCGAGGAGACTAAAATAAACTATTTGCAGGACAACGAATGATGTAATAAGGTACAGTTTCATGTTTAAGCAACATTTCCTTTGACATCTTGCATGACTTCAAAACCAAGGAAGACGTGTAAACCATGTGCTAATGTTTGATACAGGATACAACCATTATCCTAGAAAACAGGATAATGTCCATTCAAGAATAAATAAAATAACGATAGCTGTCTTAAAATTCTCCTGTAGCTCCTATATACTCTAAGTCTGACAATTGGTAGTGATCTTAGTAAATTTATTTCCGGTATGCTTCTAAGGCCCTGTGGGGGGCCTAGGTAGGTCAGGTCCTGGGGTTCTCATGCTCCTGTTGCTATCTAGAAAATCTTGATACTATTCCTACAAGAAGGGACCCTACTTTTCTCTGTAGACCACATAATAGGCTGGCTGGGCTAAATATGATAACCTCTGTGACTGTACGTGTTCAATAGAAGGCTTAATTTTAATCATAATTCTAAGTATAAAGGCCCTAAGTGGCTTCCTATTTCCTACCATGCAAATGTCCGTCTCTCTAGCCTGCCATCCAAGACCTTTGCTGACTTTCGCAGGTTCCAACTTAGGTTTCTGTATTTAGTGTAAGTGACTTTTGCATTCTTACGTTGACTTAATGGAGAGTTACTTATCAAGACTCGCTGCAAGCCAGGTACTCTGTGTGACCCAAAAATGAGGAAGAAAAGAGCTATGAACTTACGTAACTCACCTCTGTGCTAGAGGTAAACTGAGGCACCTGCCATGTCCCTCACAGCTCTCTCTGTCATTCCTGCTTTTGCCAACCATTTTGGTCTACTGCTTTCATATTTTCAGACTTGTGTCCCTTCCTGCTTTACTCTGTTATCAAATTTCCAGATTTTTAAATACTCTTTGCTGAGTTGGCTGATACTAGGTGTTGTGGTTTGTATGTAGATGTCCCCTCAAAGCCTCAAGTAAATCATGGGTCTGTCAAGGGTGCGGCTGGAGGGGCGGGGCTTGAGGGGGCGTGGCCAAGAAAGGCGCAAACTGTCAAAACCGATAGCATGCCCTGTCAGAGTCCCCACCACCACCAGACGGCGGTTTCGCATGGAGCAGATCATCCTGGACACGGCAGCGCTCCAGCCGCTCCTCCAGTCCCTATAAAGCGGGGGCAGCATCTTGAAACCTCCAGGAACTGTGAGCTAAATAAACCTTTCCTCCCCTAAGCTTGTGTGAAGGGTATTTGTCCTAGCAATGACAGAAAAGTCACTAAGACATTAGGTATTGAGGAAAGTTCAGAGGACAGAAGCCATAAGGTGCCAGACTGTCTACCATGACCCACTTAGCAACACAGCATCCTGTGCAACTCCGTGTATCTGGATTCCTCTTGGCAGCTCCTCTCTCCCTGGCTCCATTTCCTATAAACCAACCTCTGCCCACTGGCCCTGGCTTCTCTGCTCCAGGGAAGCTCCATGATTCCCTTCCAGACCTTTCCATACCCAGCAGGAGGCAATGGCCTTCCTCACTGGCCCATCCTGGGTGGCCTCAGCAAGGTTTACTCCTCCAGCACCGGTATAACTAGAGCAGTTTCTCTTTGTCTGAGTGGACCCCATTCTTCTGAAATATACATTTACTCTATCTGATCTTCCATCACTGATATTTATCAGTGTTTCAATTGCCCTTCAGAGTACAAACCTAACCTACCTTGTAATGTTCTCACAGACTTTTTGAACCAGAAAGCTAAAAATGACTTGATCTCTGAAATCCTCAGCATCTTGCTTGTTGTCCTCACGATAACCTGTGCCACTCGAACTCACTTGACTAACATGTGACTGAATCTACCGCCCTTTAGCACAGGGACGTGCTCTAGAATGAGTGAGCAATCCCATCTGCAGTGCAAGATTTATGCTAAGACAAAGCCTTACTCAAAGATGCTCAGGAAATCGATCATATTCTCTTACATATATTGGTGAATATCATTTATCGTTCTTTTAGAATAATCATTGAAATAACTGCACGATCCTTATAACCACAGTGCTGAGAACTCAATTTGCAAGGCGAAATAGACTACATGTTGCATGTACAAAGGTGACCTTGCTGTTAGAAGACATATAAGGAATGAGCAAGCATTAACATAGAACCCCAAATCCTGAAGGCTCGTATTTTCATGATTGTGAGACACTGTTGATTACAGACCTCTTCCCAATGAAATTGTGCAAATAATCTCTCCATTTGTCTTCTCTACCATGAGACTCTATGCATGACATATTTTATTATCATTCAGCCTTCTACACATTTATAGTTATGCTCTTCCTACTTAGCATGATCTGTAAGTGTGGCTGTCGAGATGGATGTCAACTCAATAGCTGTCTATTTCCTAGTGTGAAAATTGTTCTTTGATTGGTTCTACACCTGGGCTTTGGAGGGACTGTGATTATTCATAACTCGGTGCTTAAACTAGTAGCAAGCTTGCAAAGGTTTGTTCAGAAAGAAAACAAACAAAACACTCTTCCGTTGTGGATCCCAGTGTGCCTGCATCATCACCCTGCGTCTGACACCCTGCAGCAGGGCACAGTGGCTCTGCTGTTGGCAGCCAGGCTTCAGCACCTCCTTTTGGTACAGCTGCATACTGTACCTCTTCCTGAAGGATGCTGTACAACTGGAGTTGTCAGCAACAATTTGATGGTTCCAATGGGCTTCTAGTGAATATTGAAACAGATCATCTAAATTTTTTTTTAATGTATTTAGTTTAGGGGTCTACAGAGTCTCCCTATGTAGATTGGACTCCTAGTAATTCTGTTTTCAGCTTCTCAAGTGCTGGGGTTACAGGTGCACCCCAATCTCAACTGCCTTCTCAGCATGCCCCAGGGGTGGAACCAACAAGGCTTGTGGAAGCAGGGATTGAACCCCAGCTGCTGCACTTTGCCTAAGCAGGTGCTTTAGTCTGCTGAGCTATTTGGCCAGCCCTCTTTTTTTCATTTCTGTATTTGGTACAGGGTCTCATTATGCAGACTAGACATCTTGGGGTCCTCCTGTTTCAGCCTCCCCAGTGCTGAGATTACAGCTGTGCTCCACCATGCCCAAACTCTGGCTGGCTTAGCATGCCCTGGGGTCAAGACGGGCCGGGCATGTGGGGCCAGGGTTCAATCCTAGTTCAATCCTGAGCTTGCTAAAGCAGGTGCATTATCTGCTGAGCTATCTTGCCAGCCCTGAAATCATCTAAATTCTAAAAGGCTTTTTATCAACTTTTCAGCACGATTAGAGTGCTGATAAAATTCTTTACTGACGAGTGGAATGTAGGATGTGCCAGTGGTCGAGACTGCAGGCCTGGCTGTCCGCAGATGTGACCTGGAAGTGTGTTCTCTCTGGCTCACAGCTAAAACTAATTTTCTTCAGCCAATTTTTTAGCCTCATTTGGACCCAAACCTACAATCATGAGACTCAGGAAGTCAAGTCAGACCAGGCTAGCAGAAAGGATGGCCCGTTTCATTGCAGATGCCCCAAGCAGGGCTGTTCCAACCCAAGCCTTGGCAGCACACCCTGATCTGGTTATGTCTTACAGCAACCGGTGGAATCTGCAGTTGGAAGCTTGCCGCACAGGCTGCAAGTGTCTAGAAGCTTTTGGTGGGGACACACTTACTGCTCCAGTAGGGGTCTCTGTTTCAATGGTCTGAAGCAACTCTGAGCAGATTCTTGCAACTCAAAATATGAAGACATGAAGCACTACCTTTGTTGATTAAATAAAAAAAAAAAAAGCACAGATAGTACCCCAGGACCTATTGAAACAGCATCTACCTTTAGGCAACACTTAAATAATTTGTTTGCCAATTTAGGTTTAAGATGCACTGGACTAAATAAGTTACCAGGTGACATTAGAATTAGCAGTTGTTTCTTCCCTAACTGGCCGTGGGAACTTGGTGCTCATGGTGAACATACAGTTAGATAAAGAAGCTGAAACTGATTTTTTTTTCTTTTGTATTTTATTTTATTAATTTTAATGAGAAAGAAATAGCAAAAAGGCAGTTTCAAAAAGGTTAGTAGGACAGCTGCAATAATTAATACATTGCATGTTGTTGTCTTCATAGTAGTTGTTCAGAGTACAAGATGCACACATGTTATCTTCTCTAAACACTATTAGTACAAATCTTTCTTCTCATCGAACTAAGATTAAGTAGTTGTATGTATAGTCCAATAGTTCATAATAGTAGTGGTTTATCAGTAGAACTGGCAATGTTAGAGGCTGTTGACTTGACCTTTTACAGCTCAGCGTATGAATATGGCTTTACTTTTTATACCTCATGGTTACACTTTTCTGCTGGATTGTTAAGACCAGGATAAAACAAGACCTATATAACAAAAAATGTAACTTTTACATTTGCCAAGGTCAATCAGATCCACTCAGGATTTATCCTGAAGCCATGTACAGTGGTTTGCAGATGCTTTGTCAGTGTCAGCTATCTGGATGAGTCACGACCATTGCTTGAACAACTGGATCCCCTCCCAATCTGTTTCATGATTTGAAAACTGCAACAAGGAAGGAGATCAAGAAAAGCAGAGCAAAAGGATTTAAGGGACTCCATTCTATCACCTCCACAGAGAGTGGTTATCTTCGTGGAGTACAGATCTGGCAGAGTGCCTTTCCATGATTTTCTCTGAAGATGAGGAAAATCTAAGAACGTTGTCACTACTGGGTTGACAAGTTAGGGTAGCACATGGGCAGCAGCACCCAGATGACAGGCAGGGCGCTGCCTGGGTTAAAGTGAGACGGTAAAGTCCTTAGCCTGAGTAGTCCAACTCTGTGACAAGCTCTTGTGGTGCACTAACATAACATCATCAGTAAATAGAGAACCAGGAAAGTGTGGCCCAGACAGGACACCCCACGCTGGACAGAGAGGTGTGGTTCAGGAGCTGATGCTCAACACTCCTTCTAGCGAAGGCATCCCTGCGATTGCTCTATTTGTACCCTCCTGTGACTTCCCCACAGGGAGTTCCTTGTGACTCCTGATGTTCAGGACAAGTTTAAGCACAATTGCCTTCATTTTTTTGTGACTACACATAGACATTTTGGTATAGAGAGCAGTCCATCATGCTTCCTGTTTCTAAGTTCACATTCATTATTTATTCTCTTCTTTACATTTGCTATCTGACTTGTTCCGTACCACTCTATAAGAAGGACGAGGTATCTTGTCTTTGATAAGTAGCAGCAGAGCTCTGAAGGAGATAAAACCACTTGTGTCACCTAAGACAGCCTAGGTGCTGACAACACTGAGAACAGAACACAGATAGCCGTATGTTCACATAGCGCTTTTGAATATGACACCTAGGTGGTTTATCGTGCACTTTGGGGGTTTGCAAGTTATGAGAGGAACGTGTTTTAGAAGAATGGAAGCAATGTTTCCTAAGAGAAATGTTATCTTGAAAACTGGAACTTATTTTGGCCAGCTCGGCATGAAGGACCTTTTCCCAAATTCACTTCATTTTCTCTTGTACTATTTCCCTGATATATCTGAATCTACAGGCATACTATTTAGCAACTGATGAAGTTTTTCATGGCTGATAGGAGTTTTGAAACAGATAAAACTTTCAAGATGTTTTGAAGTAAATGAGAGTGATGGAAAACATAATTAACATTTGCAACAGCCTGGGGGTAAAGTTTTACGTGTTTTTCTAGAACTGAATAAAATGAAAGCTACTAATATCCTTTCTCAAGCCATCTGGCAAGCTGTGCCTTTCTCTGGGAGATAAAGCTAGGAAAAGCGTCCTGCTCTTCTGAGCCTCCAAACCTGTTGCACCCAAGTCTTGGCGCCGACACAGTGCTACTCACTCTCTCTACTGATAGGAGGGAATAACTGAGGCTTGACGCTGGCATCCAGCTTGTACAAAATACAGAGACTTACGTTTCTGTCTTGTATCAGCTACAAATATCATACTTTAGTTTTTCATATAGTGCTGTAGCTAGACGATAAAACATCAATATATAAGATTTATATGTTAAACCTTTAAAATATTAATTTTGTAGATTAATTTGAAGCTTATAATTTATGCATAATATATAAATATAAGTAAATGTGCAAGATATAATTTATATATAATTGTTAGGTTATACGTTGGCTATAACACTAGGTAAGTTTATATATTTAATATGTTTATATTTTGAAAGAAGAGTCATCTAGAAGATTTCATGTCACTATATATTGCTTCTTTTCCTAATATTTCTAAAGGTTAGGAAGTAGAGACTCTAATAAAGGAAAACTAAAGTAGCAGTGCTCCTACTCTAGTGTGGCCCTGGCCACTCTGATAAACATAAACAATGTGATAAAAAAATGGTCAATGTGGAAACTGTCAATCTTTATTGCCGACACACGGCCATGAATCTTCTTCCCATAAACACACTGATCCCACCACTCAGGCCCTGTTCTGAGGAGGTTCTGGAAGTCTTCTTTCAGGAGTGATTTTAGAGTGCGTTGCAGCCGGGCGTGGTGGCTCACGCCTGTAATCCCAGCACTCGGGAGGCTGAGGCAGGAGGATTGGTGCGAGTTCGAGACCAGCCTGGGCTACAAAAGTGAGCTCAAGGCCAGCCTCAACTGCATAGCGAGACCCTGTCTCAAAAAGACAAAAAAAAAAAAAAAAAAAAAAAAAAAAAAAAAAAAAAAAAATAGAGTGCGTTGCTAGCTGCCTGCAAGCTCTGAATCGATGCAAAAGCTTTCACCTTTCATGACCGTGTTGACTTTGGGTTCACAGTGCCAGGCCCTGGGGCCCAGCAGGACCAGGACTCACCATGTCGCCGTGCACCTGCCTTTCTGCAACACAGAACCACGCAGCGGCCTTCGCTGCACTCGTGATGACACCTTGGAAAGGCACAGAGATGATTTCCAGCACTGCTTCAGAGAGTGGCGCGGGGGTGGGGGTAGGGGGGTGGGGAGCAGCACCAGGGTAGTCGGGGTGAAGGGAAGTTTTCTAAGGGGGATCAATAACAACGTGATAGCCTTTTGTTGTACTGAATTTTAAATAATTTCAGCAGAAATTCTTTTTTCAATGATCCTTGGTATATGAGAGCTTCCCTGTCTACGGGACGCTGTTTGGGGTTTGTTTTTGGAAGTGTTTCACTCATTACAGTGAGCTCCACTGATGTTGGACACACTCAGTTTACAAACTTGTCCAACCAGATGCCAAGCGTATTAAATGTCTGTTGCTTACAAAAGCAAAGTACTACACACACACACACACACACACACACACACACACACACACACAGACCCCAAGGAGAAAAGAAAGTCTTATTCCCAGAAAGACGCCAAAGAAGGAAGGACAGAAAATCACCCTGTGGCTGCCAACTGTCCTTCTCGAGGAGTGTCATGCATCCTTACTGAGGCCCTGATTCAAGGCTGAGAAGTGCACTCTGACTCCCTAAAGAAATGACTTCTCATACTCCCTGGGAGAGTCCATTCATGTGAACATGGCCATAGGTCATGCTAACAGGTAGAATTAGGCTTTCCAGAAAGGGCTCTTTAAATATTTAGTGAAACTAAATCTCACTTGCCCTGTACTAACTTTGTACAATAAAATCCCTGCTCTACAGAGATGTATTCATAAATAAAAACAAACAAACAAACAGGATTTTGGTGCCGTGAATCAAACCCAGGACCTTGCACTTTCCAGAAAGATGCCCTGCCCCTGACTTGTATCCCCGGCCCTTGGGAACCTGCAGAAGCTGCCTATCAGGATAACGGAAAACACTCACGTTTCTTAAGGGTACAACATGAAAATGGTTAAACCTAACTGTAAAACAGTTCACTATTAAGATACCTGTCAAATTTAAGCATTTTATTTTTAATTTAAAAGATTGGCAAGCATGCTGGGATCCAAGAAGCAAACTGCTGAATTCTAGAAGACCAAGTAACTTTAGCAGACATCTGATTGCCATGTCCCTTTGACTCAGGTCCTGCTAAAGGTGCCAAGTCCAGGGGGGTGGAATCTGAGCAGCTGAGGGAGGCTGTCTCACCATAAGAACATAATTTGCCATGTTGTTACCAGTGTCACCCAGCCCTCAACTTCAAAGTAGCCATAGCCAGGTGATAAATTATTGAATCTGACATTTCACAACCCTCACGAAGTTCTCTGGTAAAATAACTCCATCCCTTTATCTAAATGGGTAATTTCAAGAAAATAAGCTCTATTTGAAGAGGATTAAATTCCTGAGAGGTTAGTTAAATGAGATCTAATTAAAAATATTAGACTCTCATCTCGTATTGGACAGTGGCAGAAGCCATAGAAGTAACTCCATCCTATTTAATGTAATTTAATTTAAATGAGTTGTTAGGGAAGAGAGGGAGAGGGGAGGGGGAGAGAGGTGAGAGAGAGAGAGAGAAAGAGAGAGAGAGAGAGAGAGAGAGAGAGAGAGAGAGAGAGAGAGAGAGAGAGAGAGAGAGAAGAAACATGTGTATTTATTACTCTGGGCTCCTGCAGCAGGCACAGTTCCTTCTAGGTTTTAAAGCTTTCTTTTGAAAAAACATTTTAAAAAGGGAGTTCTCACGAATGCTTAGAAATGCTGTGGGGACAAACACACAAGTGAACAGATGTAGGCCCATGTGACATCTGAAAGTCAAATAACCAAGAAGTTCAGAATGTACTCAGGTCCCAAAGACCTCAGTCCTCTAGAACTTATTTAAAGTCAGTTCCATTTTTGTTTATCTGTACCAGAAAGACCCAGAAAAGGCATGCTGTTTGTAGTCAACATGAGGGACACATTCAGTTCTGTCCACCTTATGAATCCTCTGGAAAAGGCATGTTGTGCCCCCTGGTCGTTCACAGATAGGCCAATACAGGGCTTGACCGAAACCAGAGCAAGGTGCTCCATGTTCTGTCTGCAAGACGGGAAGGAGGATGGAGCTCCAGGGGGAAGAGGAGACAGGCAGGACAATGACCGTTTAACCTCACACTTGCCTCCACAAGAGGTGACATGTCCAAAGGACTCAAGTGGCTTTAATAAACAACACAGCTGCAAAAATTGATCATGGAGTTCTTGCTCTAGTAGGAAAGCAGTGTGTCTGAGCTTTACACTGTGTTCTTATAAGGAGCATAAAATTCTGAATTTACAGCTTTAGATGGTTCACTGAATCCACCAAGCTAGCTTATTGTCTCTGTGTGGAAAGTCCTGAACCATTTTTCTTATAGTCATTGGTGGCACTAGTGTGTGTGTGTGTGTGTTTTTTAAAATTTTTTCTTTATCAAAGTTTAGACTCAATCAGTTGGTAGAAGACAAAAACCAATAATATAATAATCGAAATCAAGGAAAATCTGAAAGGGGGCTGGTGAGATACCTCAGCAGACTAAAGCTCCGCTTAGGCAAGGTTAGGCAAGTGCAGAGACCACGGCTCAATTCCTGGCACCACAAGCCACCCCAGCCCCACCCTCAGGGTGGGCTGAGCTGGCCAGAGTCCAGGCATAGTGGTGCACACCTGTAATCCTAGCACTGGGGAGACTGAAAGCAGGAGGACCACCACGAGTCCCAGCTAAGTAATGAGACCCTCCAACAATCAAATACATTTAAAAAAAAAAAAAGAAAATATAAAAGGGTCACACATAAGATTTGAGGATTCCTCCAATTTCTTTGAAATGCTTTAATCAAATGACTAAATGGATAAGTTATAATGTGCTAGCATATATCTGATTATATAGGTATCCTTTTCTTTTTTCAAAAATTATTTATTTATTTATTTGGTACAGGGTTTCACTATGCAGCTCAGATTCATAGTGATAATCCTGTCTCAGCCTCCCCAGTGCTGGGATTATAAACATGCAGCACCACACCCAATTCTGGTGGTCAGCATGGGATGCCCAGGGTTTCAGGGCCAACACGGGATGAGGTACTGGGGATAGAACCTAGGTCCTCAAATTTGTCAGATAGCTGCTTGGACTGCTGAGCTATCTCCCCAGCCCCAATTTTCTTTTCTTTTCTAAATGATCACATCATTTCCAGAGAAGCAGTATAAGTGCATTGTGAAAAGGAAAATATCCTGGGTATCTGTATCTATATCTATCTCAAATTTTTACTGCCCTTAGTGTGGTGCTTAAAAATCTTGTCTTATGACAGGGTTTTGCCACAGTAGGTCTATGTCTATGGAGTGTAGTGGAAATTTTTATGCTTTCTTTTTTCAACTGAGTTATAAACTTTGGGGAAAGCAGAGGAATAATAAAGTGATTAGATATTTATGAATACCATATATTTTTAAATCTGCATCTGTGAAATGTAACACTGTGAAGATAGTTTACAATTTGGTAAAAATAAGTATGTAAGCTATAGATCTTGTTCATATAAAGATGGAAAAATAAACAACAACACAGTGTCAGGAATTCATTATTTCATCCATTCTTATTTCTGTAAGGAAAAAAATCCAAGATAATAGAGTGTGGAACCCAGCTGGCTTGGAACACTAATGAGTTCTGTTTATTTATTTTCAACTATGGCTCATTGTTGACATTTTCTAGATATCACCATGATCAGCTTAAACCACTAGCTAAAACACTTCACACTGAAATGTATAGTGTATTCTTGCTACTAATGATTTCTGTTCTATAAAGTTTCTATAAATACAGAGTTTATGAATATGAAGCCAGTGCTCAGATCCTGTCTGAGCAGCTCACAGCAGAGCTTCCGACACCATGTGAGACTATCCCCTCCTCCTGCCCATCTCAGAATGATAGCCAAAATAAGAGCACAGAAGATGGCTATGTTCTGTCCTGCTGGGAATGGGTGAATGAGCAATGTTTTTTTGTTTTTTGTTTGTTTGTTTACTGATCTACAAATGTCTATATAAGATTGTCAAGCTAGGAGTATTGATTTTAAAGTTACAAATAAAGCTTAATAGGTAAATATTTAAATTTGAACTATGAATAAGCATTACTATATTTGTAAATCTTGCAAGGTTTAAGTCGGGACTAATTCTGGGAGGGTTCATTTCTAACCAATGTCCTTTGTAGGTTTGGGGACACTAGGGCATTGTTTCTCCTACTTGCTGGTGGCAATGGCTGTGGTTCCCTGAGTCCCCCAGTCTGAGCACTGCAGAAGCGCTCTGACCTACTCCGTGCTGCACCTCACTGTCCATGACACCTGTCAAAGAAGCTGCCAATTTTCTTCTTTGAAAACATTGAGAGTATTGTAATGCCTAGGAAATCTCTTTGTTGTATAAATTACAGAGCCATCAGATGATGGAATGTTGTGGCAACTTGATTGAAAACTCAAGATTCTGATGACTGCCCTCCAATAATGATTTGGGAACTGTATTCCAAAGCAAAGGGTATCAGTAACTTAAGAAACTAGCTATACTGCAGTATTTGGAAGTTCTCACAAGCTATCTTTTAAAAGCCTCTTTGAGCCGGGCGTGGTGGCTCACGCCTGTAATCCCAGCACTCGGGAGGCAGAGGCAGGAGGATTGGTGCGAGTTCGAGACCAGCCTGGGCTACAAAAGTGAGCTCAAGGCCAGCCTCAACTGCATAGCGAGACCCTGTCTCAAAAAAAAAATAAAAATAAATAAATAAAAAAAATAAAAGCCTCTTTGATGAGTAAAATATATAATGAAAATTTTCTGTTGGCTTTATTTTAACACATAAGCCCAATTTAACAGTTGTTACACTAAGATTCCTTAGATAACAATGAAAAGCAGTTGTGTACCTACCATGCTAATATAGAAGAAAATATTAAAAATTATGTCATGAACCTATACCATGTTTCTGAATAGTAAACACTGCTAATGCTCTACTACTTCTGTAGAAACTATCACAAGCGATGAGAATTACAAAATTATCGTCTTTTTTTCCAGTTCACAAATCTAAAATATCTGAGCACTCTTGAGGAAACCAGTCATTCCTAACCTTTTGTAGCCCGGTCAGGCTGCCTACGGTCTTCGGCTCACGATCCTCCCTCACGTTCATGGCCAGCGGCTTCCACATCCGTCTCTCTATCTCCCCTGCCTGACTCTTCTGCCTAGGGCTTCTCCCCTGAGAGAATCCTGGTCAACAGTGAACCTAACCAGAAAATTCAAGATGGTCTCCTTACCCAAATTCCTGAATTTGATCATCCTTGCAAATTCCTGTTTGCTATGTAAGGTGCCACAGTCACTTGTTTGGGGATATAGGAGGTAGAAGTCTTTCAAGCCCGTTATTCATCCTACCACAGATACATAATGGATATATTTTCTATAGTGCATGCAAATACAGGCTGTAGGGGGTTGGTTTAGGAAGCAGATGGCCATAGATGCGCCTGCCAAGCTTCTGGGCTCTTCACATCATCCAAAAGTGTGGGAAACATTTCCTGTAAGTGTCACTCAAGGAAAGGTAGCCTCATCGCCATGTGTCCCAATCCACCTTTGTCACAAGATCCGGCACCATGCAACTTCTGCCTCTTTCCCAAAGTCAAAATTAGCACAAAAAGTGAATGTTTTAAACTGATTTAGGGTATGGAAGCATTGGTGACAGTGTAACTAAAGATGCCCACAGGCTTTTAGGATTGCTTCATGAAGTAGCCAGAATGATGTATTTTCAAATCAAAGGGGATGACTCTGAGAAGGATTAATTTGCATGTATTCTGCTATAATAGTTTTTAAAAAATTATTTACTGTATTTCCCAACCACACCTTGTACCTTATCTGCCTCATAGGGAGAGGTCTTTCCTTCTAAGAAAGCACTGAGAATATTTTTCTTTCCATTTTTTAACCTGAGTATCTCATGGTGATTGGTATAATACACATACAGGAACTATTGGTGAATGTGTTGATGCAGGCAGGCTCTGTGCATAGAAGTCTTGGATACCTAACTATAGAAATGGAGGCAGTGAGGAAGCCATGTTGTGTCAGAAAATAAACCACAGATGGGAGCTGTGGTCCAGAAGGGCTTTTCAACTAACTTGGTGGTGGGGAGCACTCAGGAGGAGTTGGGAGAACGACCCGCAGGCCAGTCCAGAGTGACGTTCAGCCTATTAGGATGGTCATAGTGACGACAGGGACCGCCCACCAATGTCCATGAGGTGGTGGATTTTGTGTATGAGTGATCAAGAACGGCCTTTTGGCTTCTGAATCCAAAGAATTTGCAGCAACAGCCAGCTGAGATGAGTAAGAAGTAAACGATGGTACTAGGGAGGAAAATTCAGCTGGTGCCTGGGACTGAGGTGCTCAGAAGGGATCATGGGAGTCTCGTGGGTGGTGGGAAGGGAAAGATTTGTCAAGATAACAAAGAAGAGGGGCAGAGAAGTAAATAATCAGGGACACCAGGTTGGTAAATACCTTCAGAGGGATGGAGCTAAAGAGTAGAGCTGAACGAATCAAGTGAACCTCAGTTGAGGAGGGAACAATTTTTCTCCAACGGCACCCTGGTCATAAAACAGCAAGTGACTGCTTCCCTGTCTGAGCCTCTGGATGGCACTGAGCAATATTTCCAATTGGCACTCTTGTTATCTGAGTGAAGTATTTCTCTCCATGCCTGACAGGCTGGACTTCACGAGGGCAGGAGTTTTATTTGCTCATCTTTCTATCTCCTGGGCATTGAACTCACCTTTTCTCATTTAGTATATCAATCAATGGAGCAATAAATTGATGAAATCCAGATGTTATGCAATTTCTTTGTATCCTATGACAGGATATCCAGTTTCTCCTAAAGTTTACCTAACCTTCCTGGAATGAAGGAAATGTTTCAAAGTCGCTTCAAAACACTGCACAAGGCAGCAGCCCAGAAGCACACCTTGTATTAATTCAGTCTTGCTTGAAAGGGGAAGTACACAAAAATAGCCAATACACTACTCAGCTGAGACTTCCTGCTACATGATACCCTCCAGGTTCAAACAAAGGACAGAAGCCTGAACTTAATCAGAAATACAAACAGGAGCTTTCTGTCTCCGAGATGAGACTAACCCTGCAGTCATATACACAACAGGATTTTCGAAAAACTTAAGGCAGAGGACCTTCACATAAATGAAGATTTTTCTTTTTATCGAACTCAAATAGGTATCTAAGAAGCCCATTAATACGTTTGTATTTTGTAGTCGAGCATGAAAGAAATGAAAATACACTAACTTCAAAGAATGTTCCCTGTATCAGATTCTCCAATTAGCACTGATTAGCATAAAGGAAAAGAGCGGAGAGTTATACAGTGTACAGATTGTTTCTACTACAGCGTGGGGATTGTATGTTCATCCCCAGATGTGCATTCATCTTTCTGATTTCTGTGACAGTGACCAGCCAAAGAGCTGTTAACCTTTTTAGCTGATGGTCCCATTCTCAATGTAGCATTCATCCTGCTTCAATACTGGGAATGATGATTGAGCTGAAAAATATAATTAATGCCTGAGTCACACTCTTCACAAAGTAGGATTAAGTTTTCAAAGCAAGCCAATTTCTAAGTGAAACTTCTGTACCAAAATTTCAAAAGTTCTTCACAGCTTGTCCCCTCTGTCATTTACTTGAAGTTGTATCAATACACAGAGGAAAGTCAACCTCAGGCATCCTTCTGCCTGAGGGAGCAAGATGACAGGATAAGAGGAAGACACTCCTGCTTTGATATGCTGGGTTGAAATGGCATGCAGAGGCTGCAGAACTTCCTCTAAATGCGTCTTTTGTTTTCCCTGCATAATCTGTTAGGATGCAACTCCTATAGGAGCCAGGCAATTTTCATTTAGGGAATAGATATTTTTCAGGCTGAGACTACATCATGCCTTTTTAGGCATGTTGTATTTTATCAAACCTAAATGATGAAACATTCACCAAAAAAAATACAGAACCAATATGTAGCTATAGTTGCATCAACTTCCTTCCAGATCAATGACAAGTGCATTTAATGGGGGACTAGGAAAGTGGTGGCGCAATGTTCTTCTTACCCACCGCTTATCCTCACAGCTGGGATTGTGCAAAGCTTGTCATGTGTTATTAAAACTTAGTATCAGTTGCAGTTTAATTTTTCATGGCCTATTCTGAGGGAGAGCTAAACCTCTGTCAACATTAGGTGGCCTGAAAAATTTCCCTTTTTATGACCAGGTTGATGTTCCTTTGATTGCCCTCAAAGTTGCCTTCCGGTAAGATGAATATGCTAATTCTCTCTGCTTCTTATAAAAAAATGGGCCTCACGGAGAAATAGCCCCATTTGTGAAGTGACTAATTTATACAAAGCCATCTCACCAAAGATTAGTTTGTCAAATGACCAATGTGATACTCTGTTCAAGATGATTTTTAGTGTTAATTTCACCATATCTTTCCGTGTCTGGTTCCACTGATACAGCAAACAGCTTGTGAGAGCGTCTGTCATTTTTTCACATGGAGATGTCTAGAGCTTTGAGGAGCAGCACCGCTGGTCTTCTCATGCCCTGCTCCCCTCCCCCAACCCTCTGTCCTCTGACCTGGGCTGGTCACAGCTCCTGCCTCTGGAGATGGTCCCCTCTCTTGGACCTAGTTAAAAGTTACAATGTGCATATATTATGAAGTCAATTTTTCTTCAATGAATTAACATTTTAGAGCACTAAAAATCTAGTGAATTGGTCCTTACCAGTTAGCCTGGGAAAACCGGTTTTCAGCAATCTGATTTGGAATTCCCTAAAAGCATCCAAGGGCATCTAAGAATAAGAGCCCTGCATTATTGAGTGCTTCTTGTGTGCGTGATATGGCATATAAGTACTTACAAGTACATGCCTTCAAGTACTATCTATAAATTCTAAAAGGAATGGAAAACATTTTCTAAGGGTAAGAAAACTAAGGATAAGAATGATAATATATCCAAGGTTACAAAATTATTTATTAAACAGCAAGAGCTAGGTTTAAAATCAGTCTCAGAGACTCTAACACTGGTGTGATTAACAGTAGACTAAAGTGCCACTTAAACATGTTTTTTTCTAAAAAGATAATTTTTACTTACAGCACGAACAAATAAAACAAAATCTCATTGGTTTCCTACTGGAAAGTCTTACAGAAGTCTAGCACTGGATAAAAGGTGTGTACTGTACATAAATTTCAGCCTCTCAAAGCCTTAGTGGATACCCAAATAGATAAGATTCTAATTAGCCTCTCCCAGGGCTTCTGAAAGGTAATGAAAGGTGTCAAAATAAGTGTGACACCACCCTGAATACAAGTCCAGAAGAACGTGGAATCCTCTCACGCTCTCTGCTGCGTGAATGTGATCTCACAGCAGTCAGACTACAGAATAGTTCTTGAAATATCTGAAAGTTGCTTTCTTATGTCTGCCTGCATTCCCTTCCCCAGTGCCTACTCTAAAAATGTATGCTTACTGACATCAGAAATGTTAGCGCAGCGCTAGTAAGGAAAACAATACATGATGAAGTGTCAGGATGCTTGTTTGCGTCTTGTCATCCCCGCTGACAGCAACTGTCACTTTCAGTGCTTATCCGGACTCAACATTAGTAGAAGTACTGGAAAAATCAGTGTTGTTAATTGTGCTTGTTTGCCCTGTTGTTGAGTCTCTGCCCTTTTGGCGGCGCTGGTTTTCAATGTCAGGCTGCAGCAAGAGAGCTAATCATTCATCCTTCTATTATTTACCCAGAGCCTCCTGTGCATAAGGAAATTGTACCAGGATGTTATAGCTTATGTCTAGCTGTCCCCCCAAAGCCTCATGCAACCGCGGGGTGGGGACTTCTAGAGTCTGAGACTCGTAATCTCCTGGGGTTACGTGTTTTAGTACTGAGTCCTGGCATTATGGGTGTGGCATAAGGCAGATAGGCTGAGGTTGAGACAGAGAGCCTGAATGTGATATAAAGAGAGACAGAGAGGCAGACTCATGCTGTTGCTCTCTGCCCTTTTTGGTTGGCTGCCTTTGTCGCGATTGTTGCTGTTCCGCCGCCATGAACTGGATGCTCTCTGTCCTGTTACACTCAGCCTTGGGCCAGCTGAATATGGACTGAAGCCTCCACAAACTGTGAGCTAAATAAGCCTTTCCTTCCTTCATTTTGGGTGTCGGGTATTTGTCCCAGCAATGAGTCAAAAATAACTAAGACACAGGCATATTTCAGTTCGATGTTCTTGGTAGATACACCTTGATGAAAACCTACATGCCTTTTAAATGCTCAGAACCATAGTTCATGTGGCTGTATCTTCATACGTATCTGTCCTCAAGACCCTAACATGCTAGGACCCTTAGCTCTACAAACCAGGCATATGTGGTAATCCTGTTAGCTAACAAGAGAAAACCGTAGCAACAGACTAGATAACCAGATAACCTTGCCAGCAACCTACTCTTTAGTGACAGATAAAGGATTCACCAATCTACCAGAAATGCTCTTTGGGACAAGGGTGCCTTCAAGGGAAACATAGCCCATCTATACCTGTAGGACTCAGGCGTAGCCGACAGAGGTCACTGTGTTAATAAGGAGTGACCTCCCAATTCCCAAAATTATGGAAGCATCATGTTAGAGACTCATCATCTCTTCCATTTCTCCCCCATTTGACTTGTCAAAAGGAAATATACTAATCTTTAAAGACTGGTGAAGTTTTCAGAAACTTATGACAAATATAATATTACATTGCAGGTTTCCATTTTCTATTTGTGATAATCCTCCCATCATTTCAGCACAGTTGGTAGCCATGATCTTGTTGAATGCTATCTATATACCTTTGGACTCCATATTATACAGAAGCAGGGAGCAGTTTGCATACGGTCATAAAAGAACCATGTTAAACCATTAGGAATTGAAAAAAAAAATGGCTTAACCAGCAAAGGTGAAACACACAGGACTACTAAGAAAAGTCTTTATATTCCAGATATATTTCCCTAAATTTACCCCCTCTTCCCTCTCCCATCCAGTATCTCATGTTGCTAGCACATGTTGTGACAAACATTTGCACTGCACAGCTAGGTAGAATAATTTGTCAATGCTTATTTTCTGGGAAAGCGCCTGTAGGAAGAGACCTGGGTGATCTATGGAAGCTGTTCATGCATTTAAGGCCATTTTGAGATGCATGGGTTTCAGGATACTCTACAAATAAAGAGCTATAGGCAGGGGTTGATGGGCCTGGCACCCAGTTGGACTTTTTCAGCAGACCACCTAGGAAGCGGTGGTGAACTTATGGTACACATGCTGCAGTGGGCTGCCTAGTATCAATGAAAGCTCGAGAAAGTTCACTGCTACTGGCCAAGGAAAATGAGCTGGCACCTGTGCCTCGCTGATCCACATGATCTCTGCACACTATTTGAAAGGAGAGCTGCTCTCTGGTTGCTGTATGGGATGAAGCATCCTTATTTCTTTTGACCTTAGAAGCCATAAGTGAATATGCCAGTTAATTTCCTGTGATTTCCCACTTTCCCACATAGTGAAATACTTATATCAGTATTCCATGCACTTTCACTTTTCTGTCTTTCTTTTCTTTATCAAAGAGGCTAAGATGAAAGATATACTCTAAACCATAAAGGATGTCATTTTTATCTTTATGTTGTCCAAATTAAAGATAAAATATCTTTGAAAGATAAAGATATCTTTGAAAATATAGATTTTATGTATATGAACAAAGATTATTCTCACATTGGGAAAATTAAAGTATGGTAGAGAAACTAATTTTCTGGGCTTTTTACTTGTGTGCTTTTCAAGGGGCCTATATATACGCAAAGGAAACTCTTAACTTGCTGCAGAAAACAGAGTAAATAAACCAGGGGTTCCAATCACAAAAGCTGACATCCCTGTCAGATTCAGGATGGTTGTCATCTTCCTGCAGGGTGGGCAGCACGTGCTGAAGAAAACAGAAAAACTGTATCCCATGTAAGTCCCTTCTCAGTTCTTGTCTGCTTGTCGATATCACATGCATATGTCAAGGGATTGTATTTCAAGAGTTGAATGTATTTTCGCATTTAGAACTTTAGAAGTCTTTTTCTCCATGGTAACACTGAAGCCTGCAAGTGAATTCTCGGTTTCACTCACAAAATTATGAAGTAGGTTTAACAATCTCCTCTTAACTACAGCTATTGTTGTGCTGTAATAGCTATGCATCAATAGATAGGTAAGCAGAACGGATGCCTCGGAAATTATGGATGATATTTTATCTGTAATTTTAAATACATTGGATATTGATGCTAGCAACTTAAGGATTGGCCAAGTCCTACATTTACACTATGAGACAGACATGATAATTAAATGTTTTTCTTTTAACTTATGTTAATATTCATGGTAACTTGTTCAAGTTCAAACCAGAACCCCAAATGCATACGTGAGACAAATGAGGCTCAGGGAGGTTTGGTGATTGATCCAAGGTCACTCAGGTAGCGAGTGTCTAAGACAGGACTCATATGTCTGTATTTCTGATTTTAAGGCCAGTGATCCTCTCCATATACAATGCTATCTTATTTTTCCAGATGAGATAATTACACTCATATCAAGGGTTTTGTACAGTTTTTATCACGGGATAAAAACTCAGGTTTTCAATTTCGGTGGTGTCCAATCTTTTCACCACATTGACAAGTAGGGGTTAATGCACATTAGAAAATGTTCTTTGAGGAAGAGTTATTTTTAAAATGACTTATTCTACCTCAAAATGTCAACTATCTCAAAACTTTTAAGAGACATATGAAATGTACAAATTCTGATTTTTAATGTATGAAATGTGCAAGTTTTGGTTTCAATTTTGAATCAGCACTAAATGTAAAGCTGAAAGTTTAAAACTTGTACATCTCGTATTTAATGTTATAGGACAAGAGATGCTTTGAAATTGCACTGTAGCTTCTGCTCATCCCAGCCTCCCTTCCTTGCCCTAAAGGAAGACTCTGCTTAGGAGACTCAGAAGCTCTAACCCTGCCCCCCAGCCAACCTAGCAGAGTTCTACTGAATCCAGCCCCAGGTCCTCTGCTGGAGGACTGCCAAGGAGACCTGACAGACATTCTTCCACATTCCCCCTGGGCCTGGCAGACTAACCTAGACCTGGAGATGAACAGGGAGACATAACTACCACCATGACCTGCAGGAGCCCCGGGGAGCACAACCCTGCACCTATCCACCATCAAGGAAACCATGCCCTGTTTAGGCCTGTAGTCACCATCATCGGATCCTTCTTGAATTCTGGCTTGCCCGACTTGCTTTAATGAAGTGGAAGCCACACAGAATCCCACACAACAGGAGCTTTAGTAAGCCTAGCCTGCCCGCCCCACTCTCCTGAGAACCCGGCTGACTCACAAAATGCCCACATACCACCACTAAAAAAATAACAGAAGGAGAAACAGAAGTCAAACTCAGATATTTATCATACCCAAAACAAGTCCAGGATATAAGGTCATAGAAGAACTTGGAAGTCACACACTTGAAATTTCTGAGATGACGACAAATAAAGAGACAAATCCATCAGTCTATGGAGGATATTAGATCAGAAACAATCTTTCAGGTAAAAAAAAAAAAAAAGGAAATGAGAGCAATCATAAAAGAATTGATTGATACATCTAAGGAAGTCACAGATGAAAACCAGAAGAGAACAGGAAAATGATGGAGATGTTGAATGAACAACACAGAAAACAATTAGAATGTGAAAAAGATTTAAACAACATTAAGAATTTCATTGAAAGCTGGCAAAACAGTTTGAATGAAAGAGAAGATAGAATTTCAGACACTGAAGATAGCATTGCAGCTAGTAAACACAAAAAGAAACATCTCTTAAAAGTAACCAGAAACCAAAAAATAACAACACAATAGCTGCGAGATGATGCAAAGAAAAATAATATAAGCCTATTAGGTATCAATGAAACAGCTGGAAATAACACAGAGTGTTTGCAGAATAGTAGCAGAAAATTTTGCAAGCATGGGAAAATGACTGGATATACAAGTAAGTGAAACATATAGAACTCCAGCTAGCCATTATCAAAATAAATGGTCAACCAGAGATATAGCAATCAAGATCCCAGAAATTGCACAAAAGAACAGAATATCCAAAACTGTAAAAAAAGAGAAACAGACCACTTGTAAGGTAAAGCCCATCAGAATCATGATAGATTTCTCAACACAGAACATCAAATCAGGAAGAGTTTAGGGGGCGATATATGAGGTTCCGAAAGAAAACAATTTTCCATCCAGACTGATGTATCCTACAAAACTATCTATCCAATTTAATGGAGAGATTAGATACTTCCATGACAAAGAACAACTGAAGAAACTCATGACAAACCAACCATACAAAGAGTGCAGACAGATTTTAATTATATTTTACTTTATTTATTTATGTATGTATTTATGTACTTATTTATTTATTTAGTATTTAAGGGAAGGGTTCACAGGGTGTTCAAGGTCTCGCTACTAGATCAGACTCAGTGATTCACCTGTTTACAGCCTCCCAACAGCTGGGATTATAGGCGTGAGCCACTACACCCAGTCCCAATTGCTGTCTCAGCACTCTCTGGGGGCAGGGCTGGCACAGTAGGTGCAAGGATCAAAATCCTGGCCCTTGCACCTGCTTGCAGGCGCTTTAATCTGCTTAGCTATTTCATCGGTTCCCCTGACAGATATTTCAGAAAAAGACAAAGATGACAACTTCAACACGACAGAAGAGAACAACCAAGTAGAGCAATAATTAAGCAATGAGGAAAGACAGGGATCCTACACTGGGAAAACAGCATGACAAAGGTAAGCCAATATACATCAGTTATAGCTATTGATGTAAATGGCCTCAATTCACCCATCAAAAGAAGCGAACTGGCAGAAAAGAAAAGAAACAAAAATCCAACAATATGCTGCACACAAGAAGCATATTTAATTGAAAAAGAAATCAATAGACTAAATATCAAAGGATGGAAAACAATACTCCACGTGACAGGAATTCAGAAAAAAAGTAAGGGTAGCAATTCTGGTTGCTTACAATGTCAACTTCAAACCAAATATGACCAAAAGAGACAAAGAACCTCATTATGTGCTTGTTAGGGGAAAACTGTAAGGGGAAGAGATAATAATTGTAAATGTATATGCACTCAATGTTTGAGCACCTAACTATGTAAGACAAATTTACTAGACATGAAAAATGTAATGAGAAGTAACATAATTGTCTTGGAGGACTATAACACCCCACGGGCATAAAGAGATGGATCAATTATGCAAAAGAAATAAGCAAGGAAATAACAGAACTAAGCCAAACTTGTAAAGAAATGGTCTTAGTAGACCTTTATAGAGAGTTCTACCCAACAGCATCAGAGCACACATTTTTCTCAGCTGCACATGGGATGTTCTCCAAAATAGTTCATGTGATAGTATATACGAAGTTCTTAAGTAAATGCAATGGAATTGAAATTACCTCATGAATATTATCTGACCACAGTGCAATGAAATTGGAAATTATTGACAAAGCAAGCAGCAAGAACTCCAAACACATGGAAACTAAATAATACCTTTCTGAACAATTAATGGGCTAAGGATGAAATTAAACAACAAAATAAACAATATTTACAATCTACCAAAATACAGACACAACTTGCTGGAACTTGTGAGATGCAATGAAGTGATTTAAAGAGGCAAATTTATACTGATGAATTATCACCTCAGGAGAAAAGAATGAGCCCAAATAAACAATCTTACACAGCCCCTTAACACCTAGGAAAAGAAGAACAAGTCAGGCACAAAGAAGGCAGAAAATTGAAGGTAAAATAAAGATAAAAGCAAAAATAAATGCAATGAAGATGAAGAAAACAATACAAAGAATTAACAAGTCAAAGAGTAGGTTCTTTGAAAGGATATATAAAAGCCCCAAACCCTTAGGCAATCTCATTTGAAAAAGAAAGGAAAAACTTTAAATTCATGCAGTGCTGCTTAGGCACATGCAGGGGCCTGGGATTCAATCCCTAGCCTGACCACAGTGCAATGAAATTGGAAATTTTTGACAAAGCAAACAACAAGAACTCTATAAACATATGGAAAGTGAATAATACCTTTCTCAATTAATGGGCCAAGGATGAAATTAAAGAACAAAGTAAACAATATTTACAATCTACCAAAATACAGACACAACTTGCTGGAACTTGTGAGATGCGATGAAAGTGATTTAAAGAGAGTGTGTCCTGGAGGAGCCCCTGAAATACACACAAGTGCATGCTGGGGGCACACTGAAGTGGTGATTGAGACTGGGTGTGTGGTGCCTGCAACCCCAGTGCTTGGGAGGCTGAAAAACAGGAACATCACTACAAGTCCAGTCTGTGTAGTCAGACCATGTAGACTCTGTACTAAATGCAGTAAACAAACAAACAAACCAACCAAATTGATGCAATGAAGAATGAAAAGTGTGAAATCACTATAGATCCTACAGAAACTCAGAAGATTATCAATACTTTTGTCAAAAATCCTTGTTCTCGCAGAATAGAAACTATAGATGAAATGGACAGATTCCGAGACACATATGAACTACTAAAGCTGAATCGAGAGGATATAAAATTTCTGAATAATACGATATCACTGACTGACACTGAAAATGTAATGAAAAACCTGCCAACAAAGAAAAGCCCAGGGGCTGATGGATTCACAGCTGAATTCTACAAGAAATTTAGGAGGACCAGTGCCAGCTCTTTTCAAACTCTTCAATGAAATGGAAAGGGAAGCGATTTTGCCAAACTCATTCAAGAAGGCACATATCACTCTGATACCAAAACCAGAGAAGGATCCAGTCAAAAAAGAGAATTACAGGTCAGTCTCCCTAATGAACAGAGATACAAAAAACATTCAATAAAACATTAGCACCCAGAGTTCAGCAAATCGTAAGGAGACTTACATATCATAATCAGTTAGGATTCATCCCAGGAATGCAAGTAAGTTTTAATATACACAGAACCATTTCTCCTAGACAAGAGCAAGAAATAAAAAGAATAATGATTGGAAGGAAGAAGTGAATTTATCATTATTTGCATATGATATGATACTGTACACAGAAGACCCGCAAAACCCCACTAAGAGACGTGTAGGTTTAACAACCAAATTCAGCAGTATAGTAGTACACAAAATCAGTAGCCAAAAAATCGATAGCATTTTTAGTCCATTCTAGTAGTGAGATCACCCTGTACACCCTATAGGCCCTTTGCTAAAAATGCAAAAGAAGAAACAAAACATCAAGAGAGAAATTATGAAAACCATGCCTTTCACAATAACACCACCAAAGAGAAAATACTTAGGAATCAATCTTACTTAGGGAATAAAAGATTTATGTAGCAAAAAATTATCGTACTCTAAGAAAAGAGATAGAGGATTTCAGAAAATGGAAAGACATTCCTTGCTCCTGGATATAAAAAGAACTAACATTGTGAAAGTGGCCATACTCCCAAAATTGTTATACAGACTCAATTTAATGGCAATTAAAATACAATTAGTACATCTTACAGATCTAAAAAAAAAATCTTAAAAATTTATCTAGAACCAGGAAAGACCTAGGATAGCAAAAACAAAGGCAGGAGACATCACATTCCCTGACTTGAAATTATACTACAAAGCTACAAAGCTGTGATAAAATCTAAAGGGGATTAGCATAAAAACAGACCTGAACCTCAATGGAGCCGATTAGAAGATGCAGACACAACTACAAGCACATTCATCCACCTTATGTTTGCCAAAGGGGCCAAGAATGTTCTTTGGAAGAAAAATAGCATCTTTAAGAAATGATGCTAGTGCCGGGCATGGTGGCTCACGCCTGTAATCCCAGCACTCGGGAGGCTGAGGCAGGAGGATCCGTGCGAGTTCGAGACCAGCCTGGGCTACAAAACTGAGCTCAAGGCCAGCCTGAACTGCACAGTGAGACCCTGCCTCAAAAAGGCAAAAAAAAAAAAAAAAAAAAAAAAAAAAAAAAAAAAAAAAAAAAAAAAAAAAAAAAAAAAAAAAAAAAAAAAAAATGATGCTAGAAATAGTGGCTGTCCATGTGCTAGAGTCTAAAAATAGACCCATGCCTATCTGCATGCACAAAACTGCAATCAAAATGAATCAAAGATTTAAAGATCAAAACTGAAATACTGAATCTTCTGAAAGAGATAGTGGGTAAAACCTTAAGGACATGAGGTAGGTAAAGAGTTCATGGACAAAAATCAAACTGCACCAGAAGTACTTCAAAGAAACAACAATTAAACAACAATTGAGATTTCACCTTTTTGAAGTTTCAGTACAAAAAAAAAAAAAAAAAAAAAAAATCCCAACAGAATAAAAAGAAAACTCTTGAAGAGGTAAGCAATGATAGCAGACTATCCTTCAGGTTAAGGACTCCTATCTAGAACATATAAAAAAAATTTTTTTTTTAAATCAGGCCTTGGAATTTCAAAGACCCAATCCAAAAATAGGCATCTGAGATGAATATACACTTCACAAATCAAGAAATACAAATGACATAAACGTATTTAAAAAATGTTGAACATCAGTGGTCACTCAAGAGATCCAAATTAAAGTTGAGATTAGGCTAGAAAGAATGGCTATGATTAAGAAGTCAATGAATACCAAATGCTGGTGAGCCTGTGAGGGAAAAGGAACCCTTCTCCACTGTTGGTAGGAGTGCAGGAAACTATTATGGAAGTCAGTACGGACATTCCTCAAGAACTAGGTTGGAGGTCCCCTTAAAGCTGGCTATTTCCCTCTTAGGTATTTTCTTCCAAGAAAACCTGAAAGCATCACACTGCAACGATATATGTGCACCCATGTTTATTGTAGCTCAATTTGTGATAGCTAAATCTTGGGAAGAACCCAAATGCCCATCAACTGAGGAATGCATAAAAAAGACAGTATTTTTACACAGTGCAGTATTACTCATCTATAAAAAAGATAAATTGGAGGTTCTTGCAGATAAATAGATGCAGCTACAGATCATATTGCTAAGTGAAATAAATGAGATCCACATGTGCAAACGTTGTATTATCTCACTTGTGGGAGAACCTGAGAGAGTGATAAAAATCTAAAGGGCACAACAGATATTGTGAAAGGAAAGGAATTTATTCAATGGGAAGGAAAGCATGGGATGATGTAAAGGACAAATGAGAAGGGGGAAAAAGTTATATTTAGGTATGTTGAAGAATTTGGATAATTGTATTTTTGATTTCTGTTGGTGTTTTGAAAGGAGTAGTTAACGCTTAAAATTTTTTTATTATTCTTTTTCTCTTTTGAATTTCTCATAACTTGTTATTGCTTTGTTTTGTTTTCTTTAAATGAATCTTGCATGTTTATATTTGGTAATCTGAACAACTAATTAGCAGTTGTTGTGTAAGACAGTTGTTGAATTCCTATTGCTTAGTTTGGTGAAATCATGTATCACTTCCAATGGCTTTTTTTTTTTTTTTTTTTTTTTTTTTTTTTTTTTTTTTTTTTTTTTTTTTTTTTTTTTTTTTTTTTTTTTTTTTTTTTTTTTTTTTTTTTTTTTTTTTTTTTTTTTTTTTTTTTTTTTTTTTTT
>PVJA010002025.1:45607-75367 GCA_004027025.1 Myocastor coypus | reverse complement strand
GTTGCACTCAGGCTGATAGAATAATAAAATTAATAAGATAACAAAACAGAGCTCCATCACGGGTAAAGTAGACTCAAATGTATTTACCGCAATTTGAGATTTTAAATAATTGTAGATAAAATTAACCAGAAAAAGCTCTGGCATGAAATTCATACCCAAGCCATGGGATTTCACAGCAACTGATACATCCACCTCCTTGGCATGGTGCAGAATTCACCATGATGGATTTCTGTGTCACCTGTTGGTTTGGTCTGGGGGACACTGTCATAGCCAGCCCTCATCAGCCAGCTGCACTGGGGTTTCCTACCTGTGAAGAACACCACTTACTCGAACATGCTGAGACTGGTTTGCAGACTTGTCAGCAAAGCCAAAGGGAAAACTCGTATCTCCAGGTACAGATAAACTCTTGTTCTGCATGTCCTAATCTCTGGTGGTTTGATAATGGAGGAACTTAAATCCTTAAAAAAGCAACATGGACTTTCATTGCTTTCAAATAATTAAAAATAAAAATAAAAATCTACAAATTAATGTTAAATGCAGTGACATGGTGGAAGATACAATATATCCAAGACTGATAATAATAAAAAATATTGTCTTGTTATCTGGGAAAGATGTTAAAATACAGTTCAGCTCTTAAGAGCAAAGAGGAATCTGTGATGAAATATTTAAGAAATTATATTATTTAAGATGAATTAATTATTTTTTAAATACTATAGAGTAAATCTCACTTTTTCAAAGAGATAAAAGATACTTTTTGTGTCTTTAAACACTCCCTGCATATCTGTGCTACTATTGTGACATGAGTAATAATGACACAAGAAATGCCACAGAGGATTCTCATTGCTACTGTAAATGCTTTATCTTTCTGAGAAATTCTGCCTCCTAAAGTATTATTGCAAAAATATGTTGGGTGTGGATACTCTTAACTGGGGAGAGCAAACACTCCACATTGCCCTGTCAAGCCAAAATAGGTCTGAATGGATGACTCGTTAGTGATTGGGTGTGATGTGTCCATAAATCAGATTGCATGCTGTCACCTTGTAATTCTATTATGTAAACAAGAAATCATGAGAAATTGCAGGTGGCTTCATGAAGAAAACATCACAAAGCACAATGAGCCGCAACAGAGCATGTGCCTCATTCACACTGACTGAAGAATTTTCTTACGTTAGCCTGTGTCTGTATTTGTGCCTGGGGGCTTGGAGTAGACCCATTGTTTCTCAGAGTTGGGTATCTATGGTGATGCCAGCTGTACAAATGACCAGGTTTTATCTAGATAGACAGTATTCCTTTTAAAATTTAATTAAACAATATAATTAGCATGATATAACTTGTGCCAACTCATGGATACCTTTGTTCACGATGAATTTAAATAAGTAACTTTGAAATCAACTGAAGAAAAAGTATTAATGATTAATGGAATAGATTGTACCAGGGTACAGTAAAATTTGTGATAATGTTTTGATGATATAAATAGAAATGATGGATATGATTTTTCCTTATTTGGTGCTTCAGTCTACTTTGGTCTAGTGGCTTGAGCTGTTCGCAGCTGAATATCCTCAAGTGTAAGAAGGGAGTAAGATTACAGAACCATTTGGTCCCTAGCATAAGAACGGGTTTTCTATGGCTATATAGCATTCTTCATTGTTGAAATAGACAATACTATTCAGTTAATAATATTCACTTCTTGGGAAAACTTACTGTCACTTTAACATCTGTTGGTAAGCTTTGGATAAATTTATTCATAAGAAGGCATGGCCTTCCCCTTGTATGAGATTAGTTTGCCCTGGTATACCCTTAGGTAACACCCTGCATTTCTCCCTCCCACAAGCTGTCGACTACAGCATTTTTGTGGAGATCAATTTAATGTGTGTTTCCTACAGACGAATCATAGCTGTTTTGAGGGGAGCCCTCTGTTCCAGCCAAGGTATGTCCTCAATGCTAACAATGACTGATGCACAGCTGTGTGTCAGCATGCTGTTTTTATATATGATAGATTTTTAAAGCACTGTTTGTGATTATATTTAAATATGATGAGGTAAAGTATTATAGCCACTGTCAGCTTAAATAAGGAGTTACTATTTGTCTTTCTTTGAAAAGGAGAATCATCAGTCATATTTATGTGGTTGTAGCCAAATGTATTCTTGTCGCTTACCAAGTCTTTAAATGCTGTCCGTTGGGAAAAGCCCCATGAAAGATGAGTAGAATTTCAGAACACTTTAGCTAGAATGGACTGGAGGGTCAGTTACCTTCTCTGCTCTTCTTTTTTGTAAATGGTGGAAAATTGAAGGATAGGAAAGGAAAGAATTTGTTTAATACAGCGAGGAAGTGTGCTATGGGTTGCGCACACATGACGCCTCAAAGACTCATGCAGTCATGGGCGGCTTCAGAAATTCGTGATTGCATATAACTTAAGAAAAACACACTTAAATCTCGTATACTAAAATACTTTCCTTCTAGATTTTGAATGCATGATACTTACTTTTTTTTCTCAGTTATGCTGAAATGAGGGCTGGCCAAACAGCGGAGCAGATTAAAGTGCTTGCAAGGAGGCTCAGGGGCAGGGGTTCGATTTCCAGGCCTGCCATGAGGGGCCCTGTACCTAGGGTGCACTACTGCAATTGAGACTAGGTATGGTGGTGTATACCTGTAATTCCAGCTCTTGAGAGACTGTAAATAGGCAGATCACTACAAGTCCAATCTAGTAGTGAGACCCTGAACACCCTGTAGATGCTTCCCTAACAATACAAATAAAATAAAATAAAGTAAAATATTGAAATGAGAATTTATAGTAGTTACAGTTTGGTTTGTGGCAAGGTTAATAAATGTAGAAATAAAGTCTAAATCCAAGCATTCGTTATTTATATAATATATACAATCACATACTATTCAAAGTCTATGTAAGCAGAGATTATATAATACAAAATTTTCCTTTTTAATTTTGTTAAATTCTATGAACAGTAACTAGTTCCTCTCTATAGCATTTAATGAGCTAAATGTACCTAATTACTATCTTAATTTTATTAAATAATCTTTTCAGATTTCAGTCTTTTCCATCATTGCAAAGAAAAATATCCCAGGACTTTGGTTACACTTAAATATCTAACTAGGTTATGTATATGCACAAATGTACTTGAATGCAGTGCTGAAGAGCTAGTGGAGAGTATTGCTCAGAGCTGGCACTAAAGAACGGAAGTATGCACAAGGGTAGGAAAAGCCCTTGGAGAGGCCAAGGAGAAGTGCCTATGGGGGCATGGAACAGTGCAGAAGCCACAACTGTGTGGGAACCGAGTGGAGCACTGCAGTCTGGACAGACTAGCTGTCACTGTGCTCTGAAGTGCACTGAACGCTTGCACTGGAGTTAGCATTCTACAGGTCATGGAGAGTCGGCGGGTGTTAGCCTGCGATGAGGTGGGCACACACGGCTTCCTTGATGGCATCAATAGCATATTAACAAAGACAAGATCTGCTAGGGGCTTGGTTTCCTGTGCTATGTTTTCCCATTTGTGTTATCTGGTATTGCTGCTTGGATACCGTGTTGTTCTTTACTATCTATATAGAAGCAGTAGCAGAGAAGGCTTAGGTTGAGACTGTTCTAAGGTCTGTTTAGTCTCGGTCAAGGCCATGCTATTTTTTTTTTTTTTTTCTCAGAACTAGGGATTGAACTCAGGGCCTTACACTTGCCAGGCAAGTGCTTATTCTACTGAGCTATCTCCCCAGCCCCTAAGATCTCACTGTTTAGGAGCCAATTTTGTCAGTTAAATGCTCTCTGGAAGCATAAAGATGCTCACAGCCTGCAGCAATCAGGCTGCTTTAGGCGCCACACTGAAGCTAGGATGAAGGGGCTGAGCAAATGTGTGTTCGGAGTGTATTTCCTCACCAAGGGACAGACTTGGATATATACAGTCCTGGGCCACATTTGTGCTAATGATGGTGACAAGGGAAGATAGTTTCCACGTCATCACAGAGGACACTACAGATGAGAGCTTTCCTTCTGCTATTTCAGGATAGACTCAGCAGGACATAGAAACCTCCCCAGAGCTCTACAGTACTGGCGTACTTTCCACCCTGATGCACAGGGGTATGGGGTAAGAGCCCGAGTGAATAGCAGCGTGAAGAAGGGCAAAGCAGAGCCTGGAGAACTCCACCACTTGCATTTCTGCATGCTGTTCAATTGCACTCAAATCGTGTGTCTCGGGGCTTGTTTCTCTTTAAATATCGTGTCCTTCTCTGCAGTTTCTGAAAGCCTGAAGTGTTCCACTATTCTTAGAACTTAGCTCTGAAGCTAATGATGTCAACCTATCTGTCCACCTAGACACCTTCCTATTGCTTCTTCCCAGGCTCCCCTGTGTGTGTGTCTGCACCCATATTTTTCATTAAGGGTCTACAGGGTCTCACTATGTAGATGGGACTCATAGTGATCCACCTGTTTTCAGTCTCTCAAGTGCTGGGATTATAGGTGAGTGCCACCACGCTCAGGCTCCATCGCTGTCTCTGGGTACCCTATGGGTGTGGCTGGCACAGCACACTGGGGATCGAGCCACGGCTGCTGCACTCTTGCCTGAACAGGTGCTTCAATCTGCTGAGCTCTTTGACTGGCCCTAGATAGAGTCCCCTTTTGGCCAACTCCAGTTTGCCCACCCCAGCAAAGCCAATTCCTGCTCACTAAACCTCCAGGACTCCTGTGATCCTAGCATACCTGCTTGTTTAGGTCTCCCTTCCTAACTGCGCTGGACTGACTTCTAAATATATACATATATATATATATATATATATATATATATATATATATAATATATATATAATATATGTGGGATAAGAGTTAAAATAAATATATATATATGTATATGTATATATATATGTATATACATATAATCTGAATTCATTGGTTTAGCATTTTATTTTTAATTATTAAAGTTCTTTAGAATTCTTTATAAATGATGCCTACAGGTACATTATGTTACAGAAATAAGCAAATGCATTTATCCAAGTATTGCAAGTATTTAAAGTACATATGATCAATTGATTACATCATGTTTCATGTTGACAGACTTTTCAGTCAGAAATGCTGACAATATTTTATATGGTAGATACAGCCTTTTGAAGAGATTGAAGGTTTAGATTACATACTTACAAACAAACGTTGGAAAAGGTATCGGGGACAAGAGCAGGAAAACATGAATCTAAATGGCAGTGTTATTTTTATTTCTGTTCTAAGGAATGATTTTCAGGATAGTGCTATTTTGTATTTTACCAGAAAACAAAACAACACACACACACACACACACACACACACACACACAAAGCCAGCTGAATACTTGAGGAGTGAAAAGAGAGAAAGTTGTCATAGGAGTCAGAGACAAAATTATGTTATCACTTCTTATCCTATCGTTCAAAAATATTAATGGCAAATATGACTTAATATCAAAAGGAACGTATTCTAAATTTATTTTAATGGATATCTAAACATAAAATTATACATATTAATGGAGCAAGCACTTATGTTTCCATCTGTGTGTATACTGCATAATGTTTAATTAAGATCAAATGTGTCTCAAACATTTATAATTTCCTTATGCCAAACATTTTCAATATGCTTTTTCTTAGTTTTTGTGACATATTGTAATCATCTCTAGTTCGCACACTGTGTGACAGCTCAAGAGAACTTCTTTCTCCTGTGCAGTCGGGGTTCGGTGCCCACAGGCGGATCTTTCGCCGTCTCACCCCCCACCCCTCTCCTGCCGACCGCCACCCTCCACTCCACCTCTCCAAGGTCAGTTGTTTTATATTCCACCTAGAAGTGAGACCCTGAGGCTGTTGATTCTGAGTCTGGCTTATTTCACTTCATGTCCAGTTCTATTCAAATTGCTGTACATGAGTATTTTCTTAATGGCTGAACAGTATGCATTATACAGACGCACCTCATTTTCTTTATCTATTCTTCAATTGATGGACACTTTGGTTGTCTTTATTTTGGGGGCTCTGTGAATAATGGTGCAATGGATACGAGAGTTCAGATACATCCTCAACAAACTTTCACTGCCTAAGATACAATTATTAGCATATTTCATACTAACAAATGTAACTTTTTCCAATGCTCTTCTTTATATGGCATGTCAGGAGGAATGAAAAATATTAACTGGTTAAAATATCTTATAAAGAGGCCCAGCGGATGGCTCAGCGGTCTAAAGCGCCTGCTTGGGAAAGCCTGGGTGGCTTCAGGGACCGCAGTTCGATCCCCAGCACCACATGCTGTGCCAGCCCTGCCCTCAGGGTGGGCTGAGCCGGCCATAAAAATGAGTGAATAAACAAACAAAGGTTCTGAAACAAGAAAAAAATAAAATAAAAAAATTCTTTAAAAAATAAAATTAAAAAAAAAATAAGAAAAAAAAATAAAATAAAATATCTTATAAAATTGGCATTGGTGTCATGTGAGTATTGCCCCCTTCTCTATTCCGTTCCTCACTACACAGAACAGCACTTCCATGCATTTATTGGCCCACCAACATACCATGTGATGATTCTCAAGGCTGTAAAGGATAGCTTTACACATCAGACGCCAGAAGTCTTTAGCTGTATTCAAATTAGATGTTGATAGTGCTTTCAGCACATTCTGCTCTACAGCAGGAATTATCAGTCCTTATAAAAGGGCCAAAACTCTTTTTTTTTTCCTCCTACAAAACCTTGGGGGCACAGATGACATGTCCACTTCTCACCCTGGAAATGCATGTTCATTCATCTTAAGACCTTGGGTGGTTTTTACATGTTTCAGCCAGCAACCTACTAAGTGATACATCTGCTGCGTCAAACTTGGTTGGGTAGCAAAGGCATGCGGCCTCAGCTGAAGACTCCGTAAAGCCTTTGACTGATCCAACTGAGATCTGTATCTTAGAAAACTGTCCTGTCTCCGTGTAGCCACAAGGGCATGTTTATGCCAGCTGAGCACCACGTGGCTGCGTGTGTGCCTGGGCTCTTCTGGGACCAGATCTAATTGAAGCTGACACGCGCTGCCCGACTCCCATCACGCTCTATGTGAGTCGGTTCATCACAGCCACCTCATTTGTCTGACAGCAGCTCCTTGTAAATTTTAAAAACTGATTCTGACAATTTGTTTTTTAACCTCAAGTCTTTGTCCCAGTTACCTAGGTGAGTCTGACAATTTGATGTTTCTCTTCATAATCAGGGACTTTGGGGGCAGTTGGCCTCTGAGCCCTTGGCCCCTTGGAGAGTTGCGCCTCTGTGTTTTACCCACTAGTAATGGGGAAGCTCCCGGCAGTGCAGAGAGAGGGGAAAGTCAATTTCCTTTATTTAGGAATAAACAAAGTTGAGTCATTTATTCCTGGGTGGTCTGGGAAGGGAAAAGGAGAAAGACAGAGATTTTGCCTTAGGGTTGAAACACATAAAAATAAATCCTTCCATAAAAATGTAACTGTTCAATGTGAAGTTCCTCATCAGAATTTTCAGCCTATGTTTTTCTTTGCATTGTTTTTCCCATTAGACAAAAGTTCGATTTTGCTGTCTCACTACTAGCCTTAATCTCAATGTTTTCTCGCCATTTAGACCTACTGGTTTGTTATTTCCTCTTGATGCTGTGAATTTAATATCTTGTCTTTCTCATATGATATTTTTGTTCTACTTTGTCTTTCTCTTTCCTTTGCAGTTTTCATATTTTTTTACATTTTTGTATTAATACATTTGATTATAAGAAACAGAAATTCTAACTCAAATTGACTAAAATGATAAATATATTCTCACATAACTGAAAACAGAAGACCCAGGGCAATTGCTATCAGAGCCACTTGTTATGATGTACCCAAATTTCTTGTAGTTCCAAGCTCTGGCAAACTCAATCATTATCAGGCTTATTTCCTTGTGGGTCACAGGACTTCTCAAGATGACTTTAGCTATTTCTAGTCTAAATGAATAGAAATTGGCTCTTCAGGATAAAATGAAGGAGAGTAGGGAAATATTCCAGAAAGGTGTGGCATGGGCATATCTCTTAAGACACATTCTT
This sequence comes from Myocastor coypus, assembly GCA_004027025.1. Taxonomy (NCBI): domain Eukaryota; kingdom Metazoa; phylum Chordata; class Mammalia; order Rodentia; family Myocastoridae; genus Myocastor; species Myocastor coypus. Next base: position 67,353 of record PVJA010002025.1, on the reverse strand, counting down.
ACATGTGTCAGTGAACGATGTTAGATCCTATGCTCTTTCATTTATAACTGAACAGTTAGGACAATGATTAATATAGACCATGGATTCTTAAAGAATGCTTCTGAGGCAGCAATATCAGTGCCTGAAAACTAGTTAGAAATGCAAATTCTATAGCTATCTCCAAAATCTGTGATTTAAACAGGCAACAAGACCTAGCAGTCCACTTTGACAAGTCTTCCAATGATTTTGACTCAAGTTTAAACTTGATTTCCTGGAAATAGCTACATGGATTTAAGGAGTCCACCTAAGGCCTCTTCTAGATCTCTTGCAGAAAAATGAAGTCCTGAAAATTTAACAATGTATACAAAGAATACAGCTCTCTGAGGCTCTGTAGCTAATGACCATGATATGTCCTTATGTTTCCAGGAGTCTCCTTTAAATATGCAAATGAGTCAGAAAAAACAAACATGGGGTTGTTATCAATTAGATCTGCTAGGGTCATCAGAAACAGCCCTGTATCCTCCTTTGTAAAACACAGTGAATTTTAAGAAACATTAATTAACTACTGATTTATAGATTATGTTCTTGTTGACTGCACAAAATTCCAAAATGTGAAAATTTTGGGAGTTGTAACAAAATCAAATAGGAATATTTTGTCCTCTGTGGCAGAAATGAAATTGAGTTTAAAAGAAATAGAGCCCAAGCCAGTGACAAGTATAGTGCTCAGGAGAAACAGTCCACAAGGGGCACCTCCATGCTTCCAGGAAAGCCTTTTCGGTGTCTGAACGAGAGACAAGGGACACTTGACACACAGGAGAATTCAAAAGTAAGATATAGGCTTAGCTGAGAATCACCTAAGTAAAGTGAATTGCTGTATGATGGTTAATTTAACACACCAACCTGACTGAGCCATCGGATATTCAAATAGCTGGTTAAACATTACTTGGGGGTTGAGTCTAAGAGAATGTTCCTGCAAAATAATATTCTGAACAGTAATTGTGATATTACTTGAACTGGAACAGCCTATGAGATTCGGCGTGTGTCTGTGGATGACTGACATGTAGGCCAGCAAATGGAAGGAGCAAGATCCACCCATGGGAGCAGCACCAATCAGTAGGTTTGTAGCTTGGACAGAATAAAATGAGAAGAATAAGGAAGGGTTTCTCTTTTTTTGGAAGTTTGGGAGTGCTTCCCCCCCCCCCCACCATTGCCTTTGGACATTGACCTCTAGTTCCTTGGATCTCCCAGGGTAGGCTTTTTAGGCTTTTGATGCAGATCTTTGGCATTCTCACACAAACCAGAACTAGAACCCCTACAGTGAGTTTCTAGGCTTTCAACTTTTGACTAACACTGGATCCTCTTGCTTCCCAGAACACAGACAGACAATATGGATTTTTCCATTTTTGTTCCAGCCGACAACCACTGGACCTCTTCTGCTTTGGCTTTGGTCAGACTACTTAATAAATTCCTTTGAGTTTTATGTTGAATCTGTTCTTTTACAAAGCCATAGCACAATTAGCACTCATTTACTGTGGACTCAGCAAATCGAATGGCTCTCTCCGATGTGGTGCATATCATTCAATCTGTTGATGGTTTTAATAGACTGGACAGGTCAGGAAGGTTGGTGACTGTTCTCAGGCATCAATCTTCAGACACAGACTGTAATTTACACCATCTGTACTCTGGCTCTCAGACGTTTACCATGTACCAACAGCTTTCCTGGGTTTCCTTCTTTCAGAGGGCAGCTTATGAAGTTTCTCAGCTTTCAAAATGGCATCTTGTGTACAGGTATTCTTGTGCACATACACACATTATCCATCACATACATACATGTCTCTTCTTAGTGTTAGCTCGTTAGAAAATCCTAATATGCTTTATGACAAAATCTCACAAATAAAGCAAATAATATTTTGCCAGTAATTTAGTCAAAAATGAAAAGCAACTAACCACAACAAAACACAGTGATTAGTTTTCAAAACAAATATTTCTCTTGAGTCACCTTTATATCCTTATAATTATGTCCTATCCCTTTTTTGAATTTGCTGTGTATCTATTTTAAAAGGGCTTTTTTTTTTTTCCTTTTCTTTTTTGGAGACAGGGTCTCACTATGCAGTTCAGGCTGGCCTTGAGCTCACTTTTGTAGCATAGGCTGGTCTCGAACTCACACCAATCCTCCTGTCTCAGCTTCCCAAGTGCTGGGATTATAGGCGTGTGCCACCATGCCTGGCTAAAAATAAGGTCAATTTTTGTATCAATCAGTGCAATCACTCAACTAGTTTCAATTATTTATCTTAGGGGTGGAGCTATCTCTCAATAGTAATTATTTTTCAGCATGTGTAAGACTCTAAGATTTATTTCCAGTATGGCAAAAAGTAAAATAAAATAAAGTTGACTGAGCCATCAGATATTCAAATAGTTGGTTAAACATTACTTTGAGGTTGAGTCTAAAAGAATATTTCTGCAAAATAATATTCTGATCAGTAATTGTGATATGACTTGAACTGGAACTGCCTATGAGATTCTCTGTGTGTCTGTGGATGACTGACATGTAGGCCCGCAAATGGAAGGAGGGAGACCCACCCAGGATGGGAGTGGCACCAATCAGTAGGTTTGCAGCTTGGATAGAATAAAATGAGATCAGTGAAATGTGATGAGTGAAACTCAACTAATTTAAATAAATATTGTTCTTTTCAAATAGCTTTTGGTTATCTTCTCTATTTACCCAATGTCGCACACAAGTCAAATGTACTTCTTTTTCCTGGGTATGCTTTTCCACTTTGAAGGGAGAAATCCAAAGCTATTAATGTGTCTCACCTCTCTATGGTTTGAATATTTGAGCTCTCAATAGCTGTTTGTTGCGAACTTTAACCTTACGGTGATGATAGGAGGTAAAGCCATCAGGATGTGATTAGCACATGGGGTGGGTTCCTTCAGAATGGAATTAGTGTGTTTATAAAAGAACCTTCAGAGAACTCCTTTGCCTCTTCCACTGTGTAAGAACCCAGTGGAAAGATGTAAACTATGAAATAAATAGAAAGTAAGCCTCATATTATGCTGAATCTGCTGGTATCTTGATCGTAGATTTCACAGCCTCTGGAACCATAAGAAATAAATTGGTGTTGTTTACAAGTTACCTAGAGAATGGCATTTTTATTGCAGAAGCTCAAGCAGAAGGACACATAACTACATCTGCCGCATATACTACACATGAGAGTTAAATTCAAAATTTATTTGGAAAGTGACCATAAGCTATAATAAATGGTGAATCTTAAAAATTTAGCACTTTGCAAATAGAAAAAGTCTTAGCCAGGCTACACAAAACATTTGTAGAAAAACTATATGCTAAGAGTGAACACAAAGCAGGCATTTCCTTGTTTATGCCGTATTAGTGCTGTCAATCTAAATGATACTGAGTCTGACCTGTATGATGTCTACATAAATATATCAGATCATTTAAAGAAATAAATCGGTACCATACAAACTTAGTTTGTGAAATGAAGCTTGAAGATGACTGAAATTCCTATTGATTTTTTATGGTTTTATAACTACCCAATTATTATGATGGAATCCTATAGGTGAAAGAGACTTCAAGTAACATCTAAATGTACTTCCCTGTCACCAATTGGGATTGTGATTTAGAAGAAATGTTCTGTCCTAATTTTAATTCCATCTGAGGATTTAATAACCTTCCTCAACATATTTCAATATTTAAGTACTTAGTTACCTCTACCTAAGAGGCTTCTGTTACAAATAATCAAGTTCTTTCTAACTCTAATTTTTGAAAAATAATGGCTGATTTGAGATATGGTTCACACAGTAGATAGTCAATTAACATCTTGAAGAATCATCAGTCCACTTTACAAAGTCACCAAATCATTTTACAATTCCACCAATAATATCTGTGAGCTCTCATATCGTCACAATTTTGCTAATACATATTTTTTTTAAATTATAGCCATGCATAAGGTGTGAAGTTATAAATTACTGTGGCTCCATGTGTGTTTTTCTGGTGACAGACAGTGCTGAGTGTCTTTTCATAATATTTGCACTTTGCTCATCTGTTTTTCTGCTTCAGAGAACTATCTCTTTGGATCTTTTGTCCAGTTTTTAAAATTTGGTTGTATGTATTTTTATTTTTTTAAACTTTTTTTATAGAATACAAAATAGGGGCTGGGGAGATAGCTCTGTGGCACATGTGCTTGCATGGCAAGTGCAAGGTCATGAGTTCAAACCTTGGTCCTCAAAAAAAAAAAAAAAAAAAAAAAAAGAGTACAAAATAGTGCAGTGACTAGAATATCAGTTTGATCCCTTGCCTACCATGCCAACCCTGGCCCTGGGGCATGCTGACAAATGAGACTGGGCATGGTGGTGCACATCTGTAATCTCAGTGCTTGGGAAGCTAGAAACAGGAGGATCACTACATGTCTGATCTGTGTAGTGAGACCCTGTAGACACTGTACTAAATACATAAAAAGTAAAGGATACAAAATAATAACAATAAAGTAGAAATCATACAAAATTTCATTAAATAAAGTAGTAGGAATTCCACAACGGTTGTTATATTGCATAAAATTATTTTCAAATTAACTGTTCAGGTTACCAGGTATAAACGTGCAAAATTGGCTTAAAAAGTTGTAAGAAATTATATATATATATATATATATATATATATATTACTCGTTTCAATAGACCAAAAGAAATCAGCAGTAAACTTATGCAAACTATCCTGCATAGATACATAAATCTATCTTTTTCCCTCCTTTCATTTGTCTTTTCGTTCATCCAGGTTTTCCTTCCCATTGAACAGATTCTTTCCTTTTCACAGTATCTACTGTGCCTTCCAGAATCTATTTACTCTTTCAGGCTCGCACACTGGTGGCACAATACAATGTTTGCACATGTGGATCTCATTTGCATTTTTACCATTAGCTTTTCTTCTTTATAGGTACATTCTAGATACAAATCTTTTATCAAATATATCATTTGAAAATATTTTTTCCAATCACTGAATTATATTTCCATTTTCTTTATACTGTGTCCTGAAACACAGAAGCTTTAAATTGGATGAATTCTTTTTTTTTTTTTTTTCGTCTATTTTGAGACAGGGTCTCACTATGCAGTTGAGGCTGGCTTTGAGCTCACTTTTGTAGACCAGGCTGGTCTCGAACTGGCACCAATCCTCCTGCCTCAGCCTCCTGAGTGCTGGATTACAGGCGTGAGCCACCACACCCGGCTGTATATTGGATGAATTCTAATTAACCTTTTTTTTTTTTTTTTTTTGCTGTTTATAAGTTTGGAGTCAAAATTCAGGAACTAATGCATAATTCAAGTAACAAGGACTTATATCTTTGTTCTATGAGCTTGAGAGTTCTGACTCTCATAGTTAAGTCTTTAATCAATTTTGAGAGCTTTCCCTATGCTATGAAGTAGGGATCCAAATCGGTCTTTTACCCGTGGATAACTGTCTTAGCATCTTGTTGTTGAAATTATATTCTTTCCAAATTTAACTGTTTTGGCAACTTTACTAAAAAGTGATTGATTGTCCACAAATACAAAATTTTAGTTTTAGTTCTTAACCCTGAGCCATGAATTTGTACCTCTCCCTGGGCTCTTGCCACCTTGTCTTGATTACTGTCGTGGTCCATATTTCAGCAACTGGTGGGTCATGCCCACAAGGTGGGTCATGCCCACACACTGTACTCTGTAGAACGATTGTGAGGACAATATGCAATATGTCAACTTTCAAAGAAAAGAAAGGGGAAAAGAAAAAAAGTAATAATAATGTTGATTTAGAAGAGTGAACGTTTAATTGTTTGATCAATCTTGTATACCTATATGTATTAATCTAAACTGATCTGATAATGAAAATATGTAATATAACCCATGTTAAATTTAAACAATAAAAAAATAATTTAAAAAAATTAAAAAAAATATTTCAGCAACTTCGAGTAGCTTGAGTTTCAGAATGAATTTCAGAAACAATTTCTCATTATTAAGAGGAAAATTTTCACATATTCTAATCCATGATCAAAGGATATCTTTTTTTGGGGGGTACTGTTCTTAGATTTCCTTAAATAATGCTTTTTGTTTCAGGGCATAAGTATTACATTTCCTCTACAAATGTATTCTTAAGTATGTATGTCACTAATTTTAATGCTAGTGTAAATGACACTATTTTTAAAATTTTTATTTTATTGTCTAATTTGATTGTTTACTGCTACTTTATAGAAATACAAACTATTCTGTAATTGGTTGTAAGTGATTGGCTAAAGTCAATTATTAATTCTAATAGATTTTGTGGATTATTCAGAATTTCATATATATATATATATATATATCACAATTATATGAAAAATTATTTTTCTTCCCAACTTAGACGGCATATCACTTTTTACCACTTATCTCATATTCCAGTTTTGAAGATTCTTATTTACCTATTCATTTTAATGAATAAAGAATAAATACATACATTTATGGCCCACGATGTGACATTTTGACCTATGTATACCATATTATAAAAGAATTTAATTGAGCCTATTAACAAATCACCTCACCAGGTTTTTTCTAAATGTAGAAATAGTGTTAAAAATCTATTGTTTTAGCAATCTGTTTTATCATTACTGTAACTATGGCCATATCTAATTAAAACGTGATCCTGCTGAAGCTCTGCTCCTTTAATCAACATCTCCCCTCTGCTCCGCCCTTACCCCCTTACCCCCTACCCCATCCCTGGGAACCACATTTCTATTCTCATTCATATAAGAAGTCTCTTCTCACTATGGACAAGGCATGGGGACTCTAACAATAAATAAAAATTTGGGTCCTATTTAAATTACTAAGATACTAGAATAGGAAAAAGTATATCTATGTCAGGCCTTGTGATAACTAGCTCTTACATAATTTTTAAATAAATAAATTTAACTTTTTAATAACTCCAGCAAATATGCAGAAAGTACAGGAAGCCTCTCTATGTCCCTATATCCCCATGCTGCTCCCAACCCCAATCCACCTGCTGTCCTACACTCGGTACTGACAGACAGAACATTTCTTATGATCAACTAAGCTAAATCAAGACATAGTCATTAGGCCTGGCCAGATAGCTCAGTGGACTAAAGCAACTCCTAAAGCAGAGTGCACCAGCTGGGCTTTGGTCCCCAGTGTGCCAGTGTTCGCCCCAGCCCCGGGTGTACTGAGATGGTGATTGAGATTGAGTGTGGTAGCGCATGCCTGTAATCCCAGTGCTTGGAAGGCTGAAAACAGGAGAATCACTACAAGTCCAATCTATGTAATGATAATCTGTAGAGAGTGCACAAAAAAAAAAAAAAAAAGATATAGTCATTAAAAATGGAGTCCGGACTTACATTAGGATTCATGTTGTAGGTGACTCTCCTTAGGCACATTGTACATAGTCCGTATCATACATCACTTTCCTCTGTGGCCCCATAATCTCCTTGAACAGGAAATTTGGGATGGGGTTGAGTTATAGGCTGTAACAGTACAAGTTCTCTTTATGTTCTGAGTCTTCACTGACATTGAAGGGCAAAATATTGGTTATCCTTGTGTTCTTTCTTTTTCTCTAATTTTTGGTCTGCAAACTTTAGTTGTTAACCCTCCAGAAGAGAAGGTTACTGATACAATTTCCTGTAACATAAGCACTTGAGCTTAACATCACTGTCTTTCTGTGAATCCAATGCCTTAAACATAACATGGAACCAGTAGTTTTGATCAATCAATATTCTAAACTTTAAATTTCTATAGAATGTAAAAATTTTTACACAGAAATTAAGGAATCTAATCATTTACAAAAATTGTAGCAGTATACTCCTATGGCATTTTTATCTTATCTTTTATTCTCTTTTATTACCTTTTTTAAAAACACACAATTACTTGAGAGAGATAGCAATAATTGATATGACCTTACAAGCAGTCTACACCCTTAGGAGACCACAATGATAGGTATTCCTAGCATGGTATTAGTATTACACCTTTCTATCCTCAGTGTAGTTGCTTACTTCACAGATATCAGCATATATAGTTAGTCAGGGTGAGAATGCTACCAATTAACTGCTAGTTTTGAAAACCTACTGGAGATTCTAGGACCTTTGTCTTAACTGTCTTGTGTATATAAATGCATGGTTTTGACCCTGCCATGTTTCCTAACTTTTCACCTTGATCTCTCTTCATTGTTTAACCCTTAAATTCTCGCTTTCCATTTAACTGTGTTATACCTTTCCATTTTTATTTCTTCTTTTGAGTGCTTATACTAGGGAGAGTATAGAGCAAATTGGTCAAGCAATGGCCATGACTCATCCAAATGGCTGACACTGACAAAAGATCTACAAACCGCTGTACACAGTTTCAAGGTAAATCCTGAGATCTGACTGACCTTGTCAGATTAAAAAGGCACATTTTTTGTTATGTAGGTCTTGTTTTATCTTGGTCTTAACAATCCAGCAGAAAAGTATAACCATGAAGTGTAAAAAGGAAAGCCATATTAATATGCTGAGCTATAAAACGCTCAAGTCAACATCCTCCAATATTGCCAGTTGTACTGATAACCCACCACTGTTATGGACTATTGGACTACATACACAGCTATTTTTCTCTTTGATCAATGAGAAAAAGGATTTGTACTAATACTGTTTAGACAAGATATCATGTCTGCATTTCGTACTTTGAAGTTCGAAATTGGTCATTTCATACTTGACCAACTACTATGAAGACAACATGTCATGTATTAATTATTGTATCTGTCCCACTAACCTGTTGTCAAGCTGTCTCATGTCTATTTCTTTCTCATTAATATTAATAAAAACTAAAATAAAACAAAGGACTCTTGTTCTATGGATTTGGGAAAATGTGTCATGACCTATATCCCCTGTTATAGTATTACACAGAGTAGCCATGCTGACTTAGGGAGACTCTGTAAAATGTAATCATGCCTTTTCTCTGACAAAGGGTGACCACTATTCCTTTTGTCTAAAGAGACATTTTTCCTTTGCCATAGTGTCATAGAGCATGCAGCCTTTTCAGACTGCTTTCTTTCAGTCATTAATATGAATTTACATTTTCTGCAAGTCTGTTTTGTTATTAACATCTCATGTCTTCCTCAACAATATCCCATGGTTTATTTATCAATTCTCTTACTAAAAGGTATGATGTTTACTTGTAAGTTTTGGTAACTACAAATAAACTGCTGTAAATATTGAAATGCGTATTTTTTAGAAGTTTTTGATTCAGTTCAGGGCATGTCAAAGAATATGATTGTACTTGGCTTTGCAAGCTACTGCCACACTGCCTTCCAAATACCTGCAGTTTCCTTTCCCAGCTCCGCGGCCTCGCCATACCTTCACCAGTATTCGATGCTGTCAGTATTTTACATTTTGGCCATTCTAATATGTGTAGTGTACACTACTGTTGTTTATTCTACATTTCCTTAATTACATATGGTATTTGTTACCTTTTCATGTGCTTACTTAAGTCTGTATATCTTGTTGGGGAAGCACCCGTTAGGGTCTTGTGCTTGTTTTTTTGTTTCTTTCTTTTTATTGTTTTCAATTTTAGGGAAAGGTGTACAGGGTGTTTAGGGTCTCATTACTGGAATGGGCTTGTAGTGATCTGCCTGTTTACAGCCTCCCAAGAGCTAGGATTACAGTCTTGCTCATTTTTAAAATCGATCATTTTCTTACTATTGAATTTTAAGATTTCTTTGTATACTTTGGAAATAATTGTTTACCCGATGTCTTCACCCCACCCAATATTTCTCTCCTTGTGTGTGGTATGTCTTCCCATTCTTTTGACACTGTCGTTTCAGAGCTGCTTTTAATTTTTATGAAGAGTGCTTTATGAAATATTTCTTCTTCCTACGTGATTTAGTAATTGCACAACAGCCTTGGAAACAGGTATTAATCATCCTTTCTACATACATAAAAAAATCCTTTCTACAGATGAGAAAACTGGCTTAGAGAGCTCAAAATCAGCAAGTTAAGTCTATCGACCAAGTAGGGCTTTAAAGCCAAGCTGATTTACTAGAGTGGGATTTAAAATGACTCAAGAAGTACTTTGGGAAAGCATCTTAACAAAGAGAAAATAAGGCCAGCCAGCCGACATCTCCCATTGGCCCTGGAGCATCACCCACCAGGCCTGCACCTCCCTGCTCCTGTGCTGCCATACACTGCGGCCCTCATCACTGCTACCGGGTAAGTGTCCGCGCCCCTGCTATTGGGCAGCTTGGATTGCTCCCTCCCCTGAATCCTGGAAGAGGCAAGAATGTCCTTGGTGGTGTGCAAATGGCCACTATTCCTTTGGAATGTCCTCTCCCCGAACCCCCTACTCAAATCAAAATCTACCAGATAAACAATAACCCTGGCAGTTTTCAAAAGTGAGAAATTTTTTAATGGTTTCTCCTTATAATCAATGAAACTGTTTAACAGTGATGTTTTGCAGGCACTCAAGTTGGCACACATTAATTTCTACTTAGTATTTCTCTAGTTTCTCTTCTTTTGGGAACCAAAACCTACATCAGAATTAACACATTTTTACAGTTTCATTCTTGTGTTTTGTTTTTTTCTTAAATTTGGTACAGGGTCTCACGAGGTAGCTCAGACTTCTAGTGATCCTCCTGTCTCAGACTCCTTAGTTTGGGATGACAGACGCGTGTCACCATACCCAGTTTCAGTGGCCAGCACGGTGTGGCGTGAGGCCGGTGTGGCATGCAGTACCAGGGATTGAATTTAGGGCCTTGCACTTGCCAGGCAGGCAGTTATGCCACTAAGCTACTTCCCTGGCCATTTCATGTATCTTTATTTTATTGATTTATTTATTTTATATTATGCCGGGCTCAGCCTGCCCTGGGGGTGGGGCTGGTGCAGCATGTGGTGCCCTGGATCGAACCCCAGACCCTGCAGTTGTCTAAGCTAGCCTAAGCAGGTACTTTAGACCACTGAGCCATATCACCTGCCCCTATTTCAAACATCTTTAAAAAGATCACATGCATTTACATTTATCACTGGGGAAAATCATTTTCATGGTCCTTTTGATCAATTGTTTTAAATGACTGACTTACCAAGCCAACTACATTTTCATTTTTTTGCTTTAAATAAAAAAGTGCACTCATAACCTCACAATATCGATGTGAGTGGACTCCCATGTACGGGGCTTTTTTCTTTTAAATCACTCAGACACATCACAGAGAAAGGGGTAACAATCACTGGGCTTTTCAAGGCTTTGAGAATAGCTTAATAGGTGCCAGGTCTGAGTGGCAGGGCTATGTGGAGCTTGGCTTGGGGTCTGCTGTGTAGAGGATATTAAAACCTTTTCAGTTGTAGCATTTTGTGGAAAAGAAACAAAAAATAAATAAACAAAAACAATGACGTTAGCATTGTTTCACTATAATTAATGCTTGTTTCTCCAGCTAATGGTCGATTACTTGGCCCTTTCCAGTGGGTCTCTAGCTATGTTCAGCTTAAGGCTCTGCTTGTTTATGTCTATGTTTCCACAGCAGGTGATAATAGCCTCCTTATGCTTTTTGTTTGATTGTATATTTTTGTTACTTACTCTCTAAGGTTACTAAGCCCTTCCTAGGTTTTCTTCACTCCTTCCTTTCTTGACTAGCTCACATTCCTTAAGGACTTACTCAATTCTAGGCACCAGAGCTTTCTAGATTTTCATTCACCATCAGAATAATCAAATAAAATATATCACTCAGGGCTTTTAAATGATGGACTTGGCAGATGACCGTCACTTACCTTCCTTCTCACATGCATGGTGCAGCCTGCTAAGAATAGGGCTCTGAATAATCAAGTAGGCCCGCTGTGACAGCGCTCCTTCTCTGGGACAACAATGCGTGGGGAAATCAACCAACCAATAAAAAACAATTTCTTTTGTCCCATGGCTTTCAAACTTTCAGCTCTCTTGGCCCTATCATCTTGGGCCTGTATCACTCACAAGGATGTGACAGAACAGAGGGCCACCCAGGGCTACGTACCTCATGGTGGCCAGGAGTGAGAGACAGAGAAGTGGAAACTCTCTGGGGCTCTGCCATTGGGTGTTCACCTTGCTCTTGAGATCAGATCTCAAGCCTGGTTAATCATTCTAATAACCTTAGCCATTCTGCAAGTTGTAGGACCCTTTAATTAATTCCAGAACTATTGGATTGGAATATCCCTGGGTAAGACTGAAATAACCACACTGAAAATATTTAAAAGCTTCTAAGATGACTGTGGAAATCTTATGCTATAGTCCTTGAGAAAATTCCTTGTCCTCACTGTGGCTCAGTTTCCCCAACCATGAAAGAACCATCATACTGCTCATCCTATGAGACTGCTGTCAGTATAAAAAGAGGAAGACAATCTTGACTTCATGTAACACGCCTAGAGAGGAAACACAAGCAGTGAAGGAAGGGGTAGCTGAAGTCACTTTAGCAACTCAGAGTTGTTACAGAGCTACCTGGGTCTTCCACAAGTCATCTTGTTCTGATGCGTGAGGTCACCCTGTAGGCTCTGTAGCAGTGCAGAGCTGAACACTGCGATGCGAGTATCATCAACAACTTTAAATTCTGCTTCTATGCTCTCTTTGGTGGTACTGACTCTGCCACAATTCATTAGTATGAAGTAGCTACAAGATACTTTCCTTGGGTCAGGGGAAGGTCTGTAGCTCAGCGTGGACAAGCTGAATATTTCCACAGCTACTGCAACTGATATAGGTTAGCAGACAACCCTAAAGTGTGTATATATCAGAGTCGATTTTCAGTCACTGATACGAGCATGAGAAAAAAAAACAAAAACAAAAAAACAAAACAAACAAACAAAAAAAAAAACAGCTTTCTTATTTTTAGCAACCGCTCTGAATCCACGTAGTGAAAGTTTGGGATTTCCCACTGCAATCTTCACCCTGGGAAACTGCTGGACTTGGTAGCATCCAGAGAGAGCAATACCAGGAGAAGAAGCCAGAGACTGAAAGGGTGGGTGACTGTTGGGAGTTTGAAGCTTGTTATTTCTTAAACTGCTTAAATGTCCCAATTTCATTTCTGCTGAAAATACTTCATCTAATGTGTATGTGTGCGTATATATAAATCTATGTGCGTACATATAAATCTATGTGTATGCGTGTAATCCCTCTGTTGTGTTAGCCTACTGGAAGATAGATTTCTATCACTTAAATCCCAAAGCTAGCGCAGTTTGAGGTTTTCTCTCAAGTGAGTGATCAGTACAGCTTACTACAGGGTTCTATGAAGCAGTATTTGAAGACTCAATGAGCGGCTCCTAGACTCCTACCCTCTTAATAAGGAGAAATGGCAGCACAAGTATAAATAAGAAGTTAAGGCAGGGTGGCTCCTGCTTTGCAATTATAAAAAAAAACTAGTCTCACATTTGTAAAATAAGATAATTAGAAAAATTCATCATAAAGGTTTAAAAATTGATTTGCCATCTGAACTGCTCAGAAATTTTGCTGCTGCCCAGATGTGATCCCAGATTTGTGTGGCCCCCCTCCTACTATAAAGTAATTTGCCTTAATAAAAATGTTGTCCTACAAGTTCAGCGAGAGCTATTGTCTTATATGAAAGCTTTAAAATATTGAGTTCTAATGTGACGAGAGTGCTTCTCAAAGCATTTACTGAATACAAAGTGGAATGGGGTTACACAACAGTAAAAGTTATAAAAACTTAATCTTGTAGGTTTAATAACAACAACAATAACAACAAGCAAAAAAAAAAAACTAAGAAAGTAAGAAGTAATTAAGTTATGCTAGTTTTGGTTAAGATTCATGCAATTTTGTCATGTAGGAATTAATGTCCCCCCTACCAGTAGAATTAATCATTAGGTTTATTAATGAAAATTTTTCATGTCAAACTAGTAAAAATTCCAAATTTACTAGAGAGGTAGAGGTAGAAAGGGTAACAGGAAGGACGAGTGTAGGAAGAGGTCAGCTTTCCTTGTCCAGTGTAACATTACATTCAGGCACAAGAAGGCTGTCTTTATCTGGGTATAACACAAAGAAAAAGGAATGAGTCCAGTACATCCCTAGCTGGACTGCTGAAAGAAAAAGAAAAATGGCTCAAAGAACAGTTGTAAGGGAACAAGAAGACCAACATTTTAGGGCTAGAAGGAAGCTTGAGAGAGCCCTGCGTCAGAGGACATCGTGTGTGGGCCCTGTCACAGCAATGCAGCTGCCTCAGTGAGGTCTCTGGTGCCGTGCACCAACTCGTTCCCACTCTTAAGTACATGTCCTTTAGGAGTAGCATTCAGCTCGGGCAAAGCTGTTACACCAGCCATCCTCAGAGTTCTTAATTTGAGATTCTACCAGTGCGGAGAGTCTGTGCCAATGATGTAGTTCTGGAACTGGGGAATGAACACCGGATGGGACTTGGACAGTGAAACCACTGTGAGATGCAGCTGAGCTAAGATCATTGATTTCCTGCCACATTTTAGCTCTTCTAGGGCTCAAGAAATAGCCCAAGTGTGGCACCTTGATACCCAGAATTGCAGAAACAAGATACAAGCCACCAAGTGTGTATTGGTCTTCCTTGCAGCCCATTGGTGGTGGACTGAAGGTATGCATGCCACAGCGGGATATCCGTTACTACTCAAAGGCTTCCTTTGCGGGCTGAGGAACCTTCTTCCAAAGGAGATACAACTATCCTGAAGCCCATCCTTAAGATTATCTCTCTGAACAGCCACACCAGAGAGAAGAGAGACTACAAGTCCTCACCCAACCCAACAGGCTTTTCACAAGCGCCTCTGAGGCAGCCTGATTGCGTTCCCTGTGGAAGACAACTTTTGTTCACAGTGAACTTCCACCCTTTACCTTTCCCTGGCCTTAACTTCTCACTACCTCCTCCCTTCCCCTCTCCTCTGAAGAAGAACATTCAAGTGTTGCCTCTCTGGCCGCCTCTGTTTCTGAGTTTTATATTTTGCATGCATGTTAATAAATTTGTTTTCCTCTCTTCTTGCCACGAAGTCCTCTGATTCAGGGAATTGGTCTTGACCTTTCGTGATGGGCTGGAATAAGCTTGTTCCACTTCTGCAGTTCCTTCTGCAGCAGTCATGTTTTCAGTTTCCTGAAATTATTATCAAGTTAGAGTCAAGGCTCAGTCCTGCCTCAAAATCTTAGTATCTCGTTTCCTCCAACACATTACCACCTGGCAAAAGGCCATAATGTTCAGATGTGAGTCTTTTGAAATTATATAGGTGTCTTAGTTACTCTTCTCTCATTGCTGAGACAAATACTCGACACCCAAAATGAAGGAAAGAAGGGTTTATTTAGCTCACAGTTACTGGAAGTTTCAGTCCATACTCAGCTGGCCCATGGCTGAGTGGAACAGGGCAGAGAGCATCCAGTTGATGGTGGTGGAACAGCAACAAAATGGCGACAGAGACAACCAACCAACCAGGGCAGCAGACAGCAATGGAGATAGCCTGTCGCTCTGTCTCTCTGATATTACATTCAGGTTCTCTGCCTCAGGCCACACCCATAACCCCAGCAGTACTAAAATCCATAATCCCAGTAGGTCATGAGTTAGTCTCAAACTGTGGAAGTCCCTGTCCCATGACTATATGGAGGGACAACTAGACACAGACCATAACTATAGGTTTGTTTTACAAAACTAAAATTCTCATTTCTAAATCATAGTGCCTCATGACACAAAGATAGGCTTTCATGCCCCAGGTCTAATTAAATTCTGTAGGAGCAGAACAAAAAGAGGGCAGGAGTCTGAAGTGGACTAATGGGCAAGGAGTCGAAATGCCAAGGACAGGGATAGTTTGCTCATTTCCCCAGGACTCCTTGTTAATTCTTAGGACTACTGGGCATCAGCTGGCTCTGATATTGTTGCCCTAGAAGAGAACATTTTTCTTTTTTTTTTTTCTTTTTTTTTTTTAATTTTTTTTTTTCTTATTTCAGAACCTTTATTTGTTTATTCACTCATTTTTATGGCCGGCTCAGCCTGCCCTGAGGGCAGGGCTGGCGCAGCATGTGGTGCTGGGGATCGAACCACGGTCCCTGAAGCTGCCCAAGCTGTCCCAAGCAGGCGCCTTAGACCACTGAGCCATCCCACCAGGCCCCTAGAAGAGAACATTTTTCTACACTGACATCAAGACTGTGGTCCCCAGGATATGAGGAGACCCTAGGGTCTGGTAATAAGGCTGCTCTCTGCAAACTACCACCTCTGAAACTTCAAATCTGGAACCTTCACAGGGGGCAGGGGGGTGAATACTTGCCTGCCACAACTTCTCAACCCCTGTCTGGAAACTCCTTCTCCTCTCTGTTATTCTTTGCCTCCGGTGCCTCTCAGGACTATTTGGAGAATACAAATGCAGGTAGCTACATTCCCCTACGGGAGTCACAGGGGTCTGATAATGGAGCAGGCGCCAGCAAAAGCAACACTGCCGTTGGAAGTCCACATAATGATTTACATCATGGTACAACTCAAAGCACACACAGAGAAATGTAACCACCCAAAGTCAAAACCGAATACATGAATATATAAGAATTCCAGATGCTAAAAATACACTTGAGATTTCCTTTTGCTCTTAATCAGAAATTGCTTCAGGCTAGAAGAAGCATCTTTCCTTTCTGAAATCCAGTATCAGCCAAGTAAACTTGGCGTCCTGGCAGACATCAAGGATAACCTGACTCTTGCCAATTGTAAACAGAGATGATCAAATTTGGATGTGAGAGAGGAAGGAGAGAAACACAGCCCACCTGTTGCTGTGAACTTAAAAAGGCTGTGCCATTTAAATTTCAATGGGCAGCACTGCAGGAAAATTGGAATTTATTCAGGCTTTTTCAAGTGCATGCCTAAGCAGGCTGAGTGTGGCTGACGCGAAACAAGTGAGGGGAAGGGAACAAAAACATATTAATTTCTCCACGACAACCACTCTTCCATTTAAGTGTGCCTACATCAATGTTGCCCTCAATTCCAGGTTGGTACTAACTTCACATTTCTTCTGAAGCCAAAGAGTCTTGCTTTGGTGCATGGAATTTCAGGTTACACTTGTTTCTTTTCCCTTATTTTATTTTATGTTTTTAAAGATTATCAGCTTTATTACCTTATATCCAAAGCAAACCTAAAATTGCTATATAATTTTCCACCAGTGGGTCCGTGAATGGATTTCTGGTTTCTGTTGATTATGGAATTGCTTTGGGGATGGATCTAAAATGCAACCACTGACCCTTAATGTCAATCATAAAATTCTGAGTCCAAAATTCTGAGGCAGTTTCATTGTTTACAATATATTTCTGGCAGTGTGATAATAAGCAGCCTGACTACTTTATGGATTTGTCTCTCTCTGGAGCAAACTTAAAAGAAGGCTTAGGAAAGCCTACACTGGTTTATGGAGTGCAGGAAAGCCGGCCGTTACTCTTGTTTTCTCTTATTACTAGATATTCTTTGGCATTATAAATCTGAGCAGAGCTTTCAAATTGAGAAATTTTCTAACTATGTCTTTTTAGCTAGTGTTGCAAAGGGTCACACGGAAATCAATGAGAATATTTTATGCTAAAAAAATCAATCCTACTTTTAAGTATATTTCATAAGAAATATAAATTATGTGAGAATAATTTACACAAATTAATGATTCACAATAAATTGACTATAAAAATAATTTGAAAGCTGCTCATAGAAGCATGAAATATGTAAGTATTTATGTCTATTGTTTTTCATTTGCAAACAACTATTAATTGCTATTTCGCCCCTAGGACACTTAATAAGTGTTCCAAAATTCTACATTTATGATGTGATTTTTTTATTAAGAGCACATTTAAGCACTTCCCTCAAGCATGGGGCTCAGGGCACAAGCAGGGCACAGGGAAGATGGACAGTCTCCCTCTGCCTTTTCTCTTCTCTGAATAATAAATCACAACCATTTTGATGTTAATCTGTGGCCTTAATTTTTTGAAAAATTAATGAGGAAAATTCCCTTCCCGTGAAGATTCATAACTAATTTTGTAGCCAGCAGCCACCCACGCAACGACAAAATGTCGCTTGAACAGAAGAGGATGACATTTGCACAGGCTATGTTTTGTTCTTTTCCTGAGATGAAGCCAAACAAACGTGAAGCTTCCTGAGCAGATAACTGTCAGGGACACCCATGGCATCAGTGCCCCTGCATTCTTCTTCACTGCTTTTCAAAATCACAAATGCTTTATACAACAATTTTGCACTGGGGGTCACACAGATAGCCTACCTAAGTGAAATGTAGATGTTTTGGAAAACAAAGACATTTCAGAAAGGTAACACTGAGCAAACTAGAACGGGGAGGGTTATGACAGAATTGAAGTTTAGGAACGAATCGATGCAACTTTTTCTTTTTCTTTCTTTTTTTTTTTTTTTTTTTTTTTTTTTTTTTTTTTTTTTTTTTTTTTTTTTTTTTTTTTTTTTTTTTTTTTTTTTTTTTTTTTTTTTTTTTTTTTTTTTTTTTTTTTTTTTTTTTTTTTTTTTTTTTTTTTTTTTTTTTTTTTTTTTTTTTTTGCAGTACAGTTGAATTTTGCTGTCCCTGAAGTTTACATGAGTGACAACAGTGAGAAGCCCGTCTTGTGCCATGACTGCAGAGTTCACGGTCTAGTTGTTGAAGGTGGCGAATGCGACATTAAAAATCAACCTAAATCTACCATCACCAGTGCTCTGACTGGGAGATACAGGGAACCCACAGGAGGAGCAACTTCGACATTTGAGAAACAAAACTGATCTAGAAATATCCTTGAAAGTCTAGAGTTGACAGATCTGACACTCAGATATGGAAGTTCATTGTTTAGAATAGCTGGAGGCTTAGCAGGAGGTTAGCAAGGAGAACAGAAGGGAGCCTGAAGTATAAACTACAGGCCATACCACCAAGGGCCTTTGATAGCCAAATGACTTAGCACTGAACCCTGAGCCTCCCACAGCAGGGGCATACAAAATTTTAAGCAGGATAATCAAGCTTCCATGTGTGACAACTTATCAGGCAACGGCAGAGGGAGGGAGGGTAAAGGGGGGAAGGCTACTTCAGCACCTGCCTGCCATAGCAAACATAGAAATACATCCTTATGCCATGGACTAAGGGGATCTAAAGAGATAGGTTGGTTAGAATGATTTGTCTGGGCATATTTAATAGAAGAGGAAAATGAAGGCATCTGTCCCAGCTACAGAGAGCAATTATATCAATAATGAAATGAGATATTTTGGAAGCTGAACAGACTTTGAAGGAAAATGATACATCTAGCTTTGCTCTTACGGAGTGTGTGGGGTTGGCAGGGTAGTTTTGGAAAGATGCACAGGAAACCAATCCCTAGAGGGGCTGATGCACAACTGAGTTTCTGTAGATGAGATCAGACCAAGAAAAGATGGAGACAGAAAAGAAGGCTGAAAGGTAGAATTCCATGGCAGATTGATGTCTAAAGTATGAGCAATGGAACCAATCAGCCAGAGAGGAAAGCATGTGTTATGGTTTATGTCTAGTTGTCCCCCCAAAGCCGCATGTAGTCACTGGGTGGAGACTTCTAGAATTTGAGACTTGATCCATGATCCCTGGGATTATGGGTTTTAGTACTGATGGGATTATGGGTCCAAGTACTTCTGGGATTATGGGAATAGCCTAAGGTGGGGGCTAAGGTGGAGAGCCTGAATGTAATATAAAGAGAGACAGAGAGACAGACTCAAGCTGTTGCTGCTGCTCTGCTGCCCTGATTGATTGGCTGTCTCTGCCACCATTTTGTTGCTGCTCCGCCACCACGAACTGGATGCTCTCTGCTCTGTTCCTCTCAGCCTTGGGCCAGCCGAACATGGACTGAAACCTCCACAAACTGTGAGCTAAATAAACCTTTCCTTCCTTCATTTTGAGTGTTGGGTATTTGTCTCAGCAATGAGTGAAAAGTAACTAAGACAGCATGGGTATAGCCAGAGGGGAAGGGAAAAGTGGAAGAGCATATTTCAGTGGTTGGTGAGGAAGGGTGGTATGCAAGAGGTCCCCAGTAGCTAAAGTCTCACTTGGCTCACTGGAGGGAGACTGCTGGAAGAGCTGGACTGATGGCTGATGACTACAGACTGTGCTAAGTAACGGTGAGTGAAGAGGAATCGAATGGAGAAGGTGATTATGAGAAAAGTTTTAAGACATTTAAGGAGGAGGGAAAGGCTAGGTTGGGGCAACAGAAAATGTGGCTGACAGAATTGGCTATTTGAGTTGTGCTTCATTTTGTAGATAGGGGATACTGAACTAAGGCTCTTTCTTTATTAAAAATGACTTGTGACTTCCTTACAAGATGTGTAACTGTTTAATTTGTCATGAACTAGATACTATGCAACTTTTCACCTATTCCTGTAGCCACTGGATTTATTCTTGAAAGATTTATCTAGAAAAAAAAAATTGCAGAATGAGTTGTTGCAAGGGACACTGGTTGTGTATTACTAGCCCTCTGTTGACTTCCGGGGTTGTCATCACAATATGTCCAGAGTTTCAGTTGAAAAACAGAAACCTATTGTTCCAGATGATGCGTCTAGTAGCTGGAGCGGCTAACCAGTCATTGGAATGGAATGGTCACGCTCCAGTCCCTTCCAGAAACAAATAAGCATTTCAAAGTGTCGTGGCCCCTCTTGGATTTGAAAGGGAAACAGAGGTGAAGAGGAAGTCAAGATCAGAGGAAGGGGAAAATGTCACATGGAAAAGATAGTCATCAGAGATCACATTGCAGGGCCAGTTTTGACCTTCTGGCTACATAATTTTCAGCCTTGCTATTGCTTCTCTGGAAAAGGTGGAGGCTGGGACCAGTGATGGTTTGGCATTTGAAGGAGCTTTTTCTTTTTAATTAGGAAAGTCAGAGTTTGGCGTAGGTGATATTACAAATCAAATCAGCACTTGCTAACAGAATTTAACTTTCTTCTGCTGCAAATAGGACACCGTGAGTGAGGTCTTTATATTAATACTTAAAGTCCACACTAATGACCTGGCAGTTATTTTAATTGACTTTCAATGAGCTGTTAACTACTCCACTGACACTCCAATAAAGAAACCCAGAGGACTGTTTCAGGCACTTAGAGTTTTCTGTTATAATTCTGAGCGGAAATTGGTGTATCCAAATAAATCTTTCTGTGTATGCTTTACTGCAGTTATCACTGAACATATGTAGAGTTTTGAGAAGTCCTAATTTGGATTGGTGTAAGCAGAAGGAAGGGTAACGATGTGACACAGAAAGTTGGGAGGCTGATATAATTTTGGAGACAATGGGATTCATCGCTGCATAAAAATTCTCAGCCACGTGAAGAAAACAATGATCCAATTATAGTCTTAGAAGAAATATATGTGGCAGTAAGGAATTATAAAATATTTTAACATGCATCAGTTGGTGATAGGATATATAAGTGGTAGTGTACTCACATAATGAAATATGATCTAGAAGCTAGATCTAGAACGATTGCATCTGGAGGACAAGTATCCACTGGGATCGTAACTCAGCCACAGTACCAAAGTCAGGACACAATATTAACCAAAGGAAGACGCCTTATTTTAAAAGAGGAAAGGAGAGTAGAAGGAGAACACAGCTACGTGGAAAAGCAGGAATCAGGGTATAGGGTTCCAAAAAGCTTGAAGACCGATGGTCCCTTTGTTCACAGCTGTTTTTGTGGGAGGTTGTGTGTGTGTCACCCGTTTCCTCTCCACCTGGAACTTGTCACAACTGGACTGACTTCTGGGGATCTCAGTATAATGTCACTTTTTTCTTTTTTTTTTTTTATTTTCTTTTTTTTTTTTTTTTTTTTTTTTTTTTTTTTTTTTTTTTTTTTTTTTTTTTTTTTTTTT